>APFE030559149.1:147563-173796 GCA_000404065.3 Pinus taeda
GTGATCTCTCCTCTCACAAGCTCAAAAAGGAAGTCTAATTTCCAGCAGCATTTACCCTCAAGAATCTTCAGCTTTCAACCTCTCCTACAACTAGCCCAATGCATGAATTTATAGTGAAAATGGAGGAAGTTGCAGCTCCACCATTGAAGGCATAATTTCCTCCTTCAATGGGATAAGCACCTCATATCATGGAGTTAGCTCCCTTAGTTATGGAATGGATGAACCAAGGTGGAGCGGACTTGCCAGTGCAATATTCCTTCTAGAAGTGTCTAGAAGTGACCCAAGATGAGTTTTTAAGAATGAACTCATGCCTTTTTAACTTTTACAGGGGTTCGCGCCCATTACTGAATAGACAGAGCGGTCAGGTTCGCAGGAAACATGACCATTGGGTGCGGCACTGTCGGCAATGCTAAGAGAAAGTGCGGAACCAGGATTTGAGATATTTTTAAGGTCTTTCTCCCATTTTCAAGGCTTGATATGAAGAGCTAAGGCTCAAGACTTGCAAAGGAGGTATATATGAGTGTTGGTGGACTCACACAAATTGTAGAAAGTCATGGTGACAAATTTTTGTGTAACAGGTATCCAACACATGTCCAAATAGCTCACTAAAGATATTCCTTAACCAAACAACTTCACAAGAGGCCAAACTAGAATTATTCTATTCAACCTCAGCAGTGCTCAAGGAAATTGACTTATGCTTCCTGCTCATCCATGATATTGAAGCAGAACCTAGAGACAAGCAACATCTTTATGTTCTTTTGTGATCCACCACACTGCGAGTGCAGTCTACATCATAGTAACCATGGAGCCTCACATTCCCGATAGTATATCCCAGTCCATAGGAGATTGTGCCCTGGAGATATCTCAAGTGATTCTTGGCAACAATCCATTGTATATGATGAGGCACAACCATAAACTAGCTCAATGTATTCATTGCAAAACATATGCCTGGATCAGAGTTCGCCAAGAATATTAGGGCCCCCATGAGTTCATGATAATCAGAAAGATTTCCCAAATTGGGCCCAGTAACACTTATGCATAACTTCTTGAAGTTAAGTTCCATCGGAGTACTCATGGACTTGCAGTCCACCATCCCAAAGCTTTCAAGTATCTTCAAATATATTTTCCTTGATAAAGGAAAATCTCCCATGGATTTTGTCGGACCTCCAACCCTAGGAAATAATGCATCAATCCTAGTTCCTTCATATCAAATTCGAAAGCCAAATATCTCTTACATTGATGAATAAGAGGGTCTGGACCTGTAAGAAAGAGATCGTCCACATAGAGTACCAAGCTGAGAGATATATCATTCACAAGCTTAAAGTAAAGGTTCAGATCAGCTTCACTTCTTGTAAATCCCAGCTTCATCAGATAGTTATCGATTCTCTCATACCAAGCCTTGGGTGCTTGATTCAACCCATAGAGAGCTTTCTTCAACCTGCATGCATGTGTCTGACGATCTTAAAATTCAAACCCCTGAGGTTGTTCCACATAGAATTCCTCCTTAAGTTAACCATGCAAGAAGGGAGTCTTGACATCCATTTGATTTAGATTCCATGCTTACGAGGTAGGAAGGGCTATAATCGAGCGGATGGTGGTGTAGCGAGCAATGGGTGCAAATATCTCATCATAATCTACACCTTCCTTTTGAGAGAAGCCTTGAGTAACAAATTTGGCCTTGAACTTCTCAACACTGCCATCAACACCATGATTTATATTATGGATCCATTTAGAGGTGACAATGGATTTGTCCTTGGGTGTAGGGACCACATTCCAGACATCATTCTTCATAATTGATTCATGTGCTTCACTCATTGCATCCTTCCAAACTTGTTGTTAGGAAACTTCTTCAAATGTGCATGGCTCAGATTGAACAATGGTGCTCATAGCAGTTAAGTACCCTTGGTACCTATTTGACTTATTGCTTTCACGAAATGTCCCCCTAGGTGCAACATGTCTTTGGGAATCTTTGAGACTCTCCCTAAGCCATGAGGGTCTCATTTTCAAGGAGGAGGTCTCATGAGGGGGTGGATCAATGGGATCCATTGGTCCTTCAACATTGGGAATTTTCTCATCCTATGATTCTCCCTACTTTCCGGAATCTTATTCTTTGTCCTTCCTTGGAAGAGGAAGGGTACTAAGATTCCCAAGGGTAGCATCCTCATCAAAGGTGACATCATGACTTATCTCCACTTGTATTTAACCAAACACATAGATTCTATATGCCTTAGAAGTTTCACTGAAGCCCACAAATGTCCCTTTCTTCCCAGAAGCATCCAATTTGCTTCCCTTTTCTTTTAGCATATGAAAATATATGGGGTTACCAAAAATTCTAAAGTGAGAAACATCAGGTTTCTTACCAGTGGAAACGTCTTCATTAGTTTTGGAGTCCAATACTTGATTAGGGCATCTATTTTGAACATTTTTGCAGCTTCGTCCCATAAGAACTTCGAAAGGATTTGATCATGAAGCATGGTATGAGTGGCTTCCATGGAAAAATTTAGGGGCTAATATTCGCAAATGGACTATTTTTCCATGGTTTTTCCAAAAAAAGATTTTCCAGTTTCCATTTTTTTCTAAATATTATTTGCCCAAATTTTATAGTATAAAATTATTTTACCTTAAAAATTTCCAAAATTCTATAAAGATTATATATAAAACTGTTATAAATTTGCATGTTTTTAAACTTTAAGACAAATTTTCATCCTTAAAATTTTCCCTCTGGATTTTACAATAGAATGGTTCTTCCTTTCAGCAACACCATTTTGTTGAGGAGTATATGTGGTAGTAGTCTCCCTCTTAATGCTAGCTCCTCTACAATAGTCATTGAATTCATTTGATTCATACTCATTTCCATTATCAGTCCTCAATATCTTGATCTTCTTCCCTATTTGATTTTCCACCAACTCTTTGAAGACACAAAACCATGAGAATATTTTATCCTTCTTCTTCAAGAAATATATCCAAGTTTAGTGAGAGAAGTCATCCACAAAGAAAACATAATATAAATATCCTCCTAATGATGTCACAGGAAACATACCACATAGATCACAATGAACCAATTGCAAAATGTTTATGGTCTTGCTATTACTTGAGGGGAATGGTCCCTTTGTATGCTTTCCCTCAGCACATCCCTGACATGAAACTTCATGCTCTCTTTTCAATTTGGGCATACCTATAACCAACTTCTTTGCATCGGGTAGAGCTTTATAGTGAAGATGAGAAAAAAACTGGTGCAATAGTTTGGATTGAAGAGATATGTCACAAGACATGGATCCCAATGGACTTCCTCCAACTTGATATAAACTGTCAACCTTGAATCGAAGAGTAAATGCTTCTTTGAAATTTCTTTTCCATACATGTACCTTTCCATCGATGAATGCCACCTTGAATCCTCTATCTTCCATCACCATGATAGACACTAGATTCTTCTTTAGATCAGGTACATATAGTACTTATTAAAGATAAATGGTGTTACCCTTATTCAATTGAAGAGTAACATTCCCAACTCCCATTACAGGATAGGTGGTATTGTCTCCAAGGATAATTTGCAAATTTGTATCCATTTCAATCAGATTTGAAAGATATTCCTTATACTCGCTAAAGTGCCTTGAGGCACCACTATCAATCAACCAATTTCCCAAAGTGTATGAGGAGATGCATTAGAAAGGGTAGATATAAGGTAAAATCCCTTTTTTTCTAGAATTTACAACATTAGACTCATCATATGTGGAGTTTCTTGTTTTTTTAGAAGCTAGATCATTTCCAAGTTGAGTAAGGGAAGAATTCCTTTTCCCTTTATTGTTGAATCTGCCATTCCTTTGATTGTTGTTTCCCCTAAAAAAAAAAAAATTGTGATTTTCAACATCAAGAGTTGTATCCCTTCTATTGGGACACTCCCTAGCATAGTGACCAAACTTGTTGCAAACGAAGCATCTTCCCTTCCTTCCATTCTTGAATCCCGGTCTTCCTTGACTTTGCTTCTTTGAACCTGCATTCTTCTTCCTCTTGGCATGAGTGAATAATGCAGTAGGATTATTCCTATTTGAAGGAATCTCCAATTCCATCATCCTTATTTCTTCTTGAGAAAATATAGTCAACAATTATTCAAAACCTGGTATTCTGTCGTTATTGAGAATAGTAGTGTTGAACACGTGCCATTCACGAGGGAGTCCTCCAAGGGAAATGAGCGTAAGATCCCTATCAACAATAGCTTCTCCAGTCAAAAGAAGATCATTTTTTATTTATGTAATCTGCATGAATTAAGATTGAATACCTTGATTTCTTCCTTTCTTTATATGCTTCAGCTTGTTCCTGAGGAAAATAATTTGATTTGCATTGCTAGATTTGAACATGCCAACCAACCTGTCATATATCTCATATGATGTATAAAAATCAGAAATGTAATCAACTAAATTCTTATGAATAGAATCCTTCATTATCTTCTTGGCTTTGAATTAACCCTTCTTGTACTTGGTCTTAGCAACAGTTGGTGCATTAGAAGGAAGTTCTAAAATCCTTCCCCGCACATAATCCATCACATCTTGAACTTCTAAAGTCAAATTAAGAGACATCTTCCATGCATGATAATTAGATTTATCATGAAGCTTATCATTAGACTTGAAGTAGGATGTGGGAAACATTGAATCTTGGCTTTGATTAGTGATTTCTCCTCTTGGTGATTACTCTTCTCACTCTTTCTTGGGCTTTGTCTTTGCTTAAGCTTTGTTTGCATGTTAATTTTAGGATAACAATGGTATGTTCTATTCTTAGAGAAATTTTACTTCAATTTTATTTATTGGCACAATAGCGTATACACTATAGAAATCACATCAACATGATAGTAAAATGTAGATTGAACATAAGCAATAACAGTAGAAGACAAGCCAACACAAGAGGACACAAGATATGGCACAACTAGAGGACAAACCCCAATGTGGGGAAACGTTGATCAATTCTTCTTATAATTATTCAAAAGTTCAACACAGAGAGAGAGAGTACAATTTACAATATTCACTTGCCCAATCTAATCAGTCAAAATAGCAGAAATAGAAATCCCTAACCAGAAAGTCAATGCTAGTCAACAGGGTTGAAATAGACCTCCAAAATATCTTAGTCAACCTTAGTTAACGTTGGGTGCAGGAATTACACTTAAGTAAACTCCTCAACACTTAAATTGTCAACCCGAGGGATCTGTAAACTTAGAGATGAAGCACAAGCAATGCCAGAGATGGTATGAATGTTTCTAATATCAATCCCTACTTTATTTAAAGGAAAGGTTACAGAATTAAACTATAGAGGAAAAGTGAAATTGAATCGCCAAAAATAATCTAAGGATGGAACAAAAGAATATGCATTTGCAAAAGATAAAAAAGGAAATCAGTCTAGCTGATTATTGACTAACTACTAAGAGTGTGTTTCTTTCAGCAAAGACACTTTAGCAGTGTTCAATAGATGGGCCCTTCAAACCTACTTATATAAAGATTTCCTTCTCAAAAGAATCTATCTTGCACTAGTGCAAGAACAAAGATTTATGTCGAGGGTGTAAAATGATGTATGTACTAAAAGTGCTTTTTCTTTGGGGTATGATCCAGACTTTCTCAAGTCCAGAGAACTCGGTCCAAGCAACAAGAAACTAGTTCTTGTGCCAAATCAGAGCTTCTTACACTTTAAATTTGAATCCTTGAAATCAATGCTTAACTACTGCATGTGTTAGAAAGCCAAATTACATAAAAGGGTGATTGTTTCTAAGTTTATCAAATTGCAGAAAGAAAGAAACAATCCTTGTAAGCTATCTTGTTATGAAATATTAGTGAAAGCATGAAAATTGTTATAAATAACTTAAAAAGAATTACTTCATCACAAAATCTTGCAGTGGTGCAGGAATGGTCCTTCTGCTTTAAACCAGGTAGAAAACTAAATCCAAACATGCAACAAGTGAATAGCACGCCAACGTGCACTGGTGCGGGTAATTTCTCTTACTCGAACCAAGCGGGGAAAACCAATCCAAACATGCAGAAAGTGAATAGCACACCAACGTGCACTGGTGCAGGTAATTTCTCTTGCTCAGAACAGGTGGGGAAAACCAGTTGAAATTATATGCAAGAAAAGGAAATTTAATTACTTCATGTGCCAGATCTGCTCTCACTCAAGCATGAATTTGAAGGCTATAAAGTAAATCACACTTGCCAGTTTAAAACATAAATTAAAAGGACAGAAAAGAGGGAGAACATGTTGGGTCGGTTGGGCCCTAGCCAACCAACACGTTTCCCTTTTAATTAAAAATGATTCTTAACACTTGCTCAATATATCAACATTCAAAACGTGAAAGATATGATGTAGAATACTAAGGCAGAGCTCTCTCTCTTCTTATAAAGTCATAAAGCAAATACATACATGATTACAATCCAACCTAGATTGGGTGATAACAAAAGATAGGCCTATTACCGCCTTCCTGTTCTATCTCTATTCTATATACTTAATCATTCCTCTCTAACTTGTCCTATCTACATTGCCTCTTATATAGATCCTTGGTCGAAGGCCAAGAGGATCATTCAATCTCTTTACATGCTGTTTGCAGAATTTTGTTACAACAAATTGCATAACTATTTACAAAAAATCTTGTGGCCTTCAAAATTAGGCATTTTAATCAAAACAAGTCATGGCTATCTTCAGCTATCTGTTTTTCCCAAATCCAACCTCAGCTACTCTATATTGCCTTGTTGTCATAGCTGGGACACGACTGCCTTGAAATGTGTTCGGTGATCATGGCCAAGGTGGTGCAAAAATAGGCAACAATCGAGGGGGGTTCGGATTTGCTGCCAAGATTCACATCACTCACACTGGTGAGAGATATGATAATTGCAGTCTCGGCACTGGTGCGAGAACCATTCTGCACTAAAATCAATGGTCAAGGTAAGCATTAAAAATTAAGTAACATAGGAGATATTGATGAGTTACAAAAGTAATTACAAGTGAGAAATCACGTAATAATAATTAATAAATTCTAACTTTGAATTAAAAATGTAAAATATAAAGTAAATGTGAAATGTGTCATCATTCTTGCACTAGTGCAAGATGAGGGCGTAAATGATAGGTAAAATAGGAGTAAATGGTTATGGTTTTAGGACGGAAAGATGATCAAAAAGGGTACAATTTAGGGGACTAACATCCTCCCATCCCTAAGTTGTTGTGTGTCCTCACACAACTTTACCTGTGCAAAAGAACTCAAAATTTTGAGTAGTCCAGCTCAATCCTACTTTGGTGCATTATCTTCTGGCTGCACTGTTTTAGCCTTCTTCTTTTTGTTGTGCCTTAACTAATTTTCTACCTTCTTCAACTACTCAAAACAACATCCAGCCCAATACTTCCAGGTTCTGACTTCACTTTTCTTTCACTGGATATTTACCATTAATTCTCCTCTGCTTCGTTTTTTCTCCTCCTGTGCCTTGGCCATAAATTGCTCCAAGTTTTGCACTTGAAGCTCCAATTCGGCTACCCGATTGGTAGGGGTTACCAACTATTTTTCTCCCCCTATTTCAGCAGGGACTGTAACTTCCTTAGGGACCTCTATATCAAGCATGGTCATATCAGGGAATTCCCCTTCCTATGGTTCCTCTTTCTGTCGGTCTTCTTCCTTCGGTTCCTCTTCTGGTTCTTCTTCTTTTGTGGGTTTTGTTTCTTCTTTTTCAGGTTCCACCTTCTCTCCTTTGGTTTCCTCTTCCTCTGCTTCCTCTTATTCTATTTCTTTGTTGTCTGACTCCTCTCCTTCTACTTTTTCTTCTATTTCTAGTTCTTCCTCGCCTGTTGGCACTTCTTGTACACTGGTGTAGGATGGGGTTCCACACCCTGCGGGGGCTGTGGTTCTTCACTTTCTTCGGAAACTTTGCTCTTTTTGGGAGGCCTTTTTATAATGTCGACCAACAAAGTATCATCTCCAACATCTGCAATATTCACCGCATCTACAAGGACTGACAGATTATCATACTCAGCGGCTCGTGCCTATGTAGAAGGAGTTTCTTCTGCAGGTGCATAAAATTTTTCTTTGGCGGAGGATGAGGCCTTGCCTATCAATTTTTCTAGATGTTTCCTTTTCGCAATAGTGCGAGAAGGATATTTCTTGCTCTTGCTCGTACTGGAAGGAGTCTTTTTCTTCTTCCCCTTGGCTGACCCTTCGTGCAGCTGTTTCAACAACTCTTCCCATGACTTGCCTTTCTTCTCCAACTACTTCAGGACCAATATCTTAATCAGCTCGTGATAATATAACCTTACGTTGACCTAGTCCTCCCTTCCATCTTTTACACGTTTAGCCATTTTCTCCAGACTCTTGAGTAACAAGTAGGGGAATTTCATCCTCCAGCGAATGTGTCGGCCTACTTGAAAGTGTTGAAGCATTCTGAAATGATACACCAGGGTACGGGTGTATCTCCCTTCGTAGGTCATGAACTTTTGCAATATAAATAGGAGGTCCTGCCATTGACCTAATAGAGCTTTACATGAGACTCCAAGTTTCCAATCCACGTCTATATCTTTGTCCAAAACAAAACGCCGCTAATGTTTCCTTTCCAACTTCTATTTTTTTAAACATTGTTCTCCCGTGTTTTCTAGCCCTGTTGCAGTTTCTACAAACCCTTTCGTCACCTTGAATTTAAGTGGCCCCCCTCTAACTTGGCCATTCTTAAAACTCTTTGCAAACTGTAGGTTGACTTCTCTATCATACCCATTGAATTTTTGCAAGAATTGGAGGAAACTCGATTCTCACAATAGTGCAAGATTGTTGCAGTATTCAACAGACTCTTCAATATTGCTAAGGGACAGGGGTTCATTACAGACGGGTGGCATTGCCGCTAGCGGTTGAATAGTCGAGCTCTAAGACTTGCATGCAATGCTGGAGAAATCCTCCACCCTAAATAAAAACTAACCATTTATCAACCGACTCACCGGTTCTTCCTCCGTAGAATCTCATCATTTCTCGTCAGGTCTAATTGGTACACACGACAGTGATCTTAATGGTTAAGTGTGATATAATTACAACGATGATATGTTTAGAGTGAATAGAGGAGAGGGGTAATTATGAACTAATGATGTTTAGGATCATGGCAAAGTGGGGTAGATTTCATGCAAGCAACAGTTACCACATCTTTACATTTCTTCATAATTAAAAAAATCCTTAGCATTCATTAAAAAAATCAGGATTTCTACTTAATAAAAACTTTGTAATTTTAATTAATTTCCTCCTAGTTAAGATTATAGCATTAATACTTATTGGTGAAATGAAAAAGACTTCATCTCATGTTTCATCATGACCACTTCCTCATGTCATTTGATAACTCATACTAGGTTGTTGATGAAGTGTATGCTTGTACTGGTCTTGAACCACTTGAAATAATATCATTCTACTGGTAATTTTTTTCTGCCCATCTCATTACATATGACAACAACCTTGTACTAGTGCATGAATAATATTAAAACAGAGAATTAAAATATAGGCTAGATTTTCACATGATTTCTTTAACTTTGTGCTGAAAATTTTTTCACCTTGTTTGATGTTTTAGAGCACAACTTTTTCTCTCCACATGCAAGATCCTGCAATAAATTCTCGAGGGAATAAAGAAGTGGGAAAAAATGGAATTTTTACAATGGGAAGGAATTCTGTTATAGGGATTCCAAGAAAGTGCCAAGATGGATAAAATAGAAATGGGATAGGGAAAAAAATTCAAGGAAAAAGAGGGGTTTCTTCGAAGTGGGTAGGGTAAAATTTTGAAGAATATGGGAAGGTCAATATTCTGGGATCAAAGAAGAAAACTGAGGGAGGATTATAAAAGTGGAGTATGAAGAAAGGAAGAAAATTTCTGGAAAGTTTGCCTCCATTGGTACAAGAAAAAAAACTGCAATGAAAATTAGGCATTAATTGAATAAAAATATCCATGCTAATTACCCCAACTGTATAAAGGTTGGTTCTACTGAACCTACTTCTACTTGGTGGTAGCTTAGAATATCTAAATATCAAGCAACATTTTCTTTTTATTAGAAATTTTTGATCTTCCTGCCGACAAGCTATTTTTCAGGTTGACCCTTCTGCAATCATGTCAACAAACTGATTTTTGTAATTATAGGAAAACATTTTTCTTTACTTTTTTTTGTTTTTTTTTCTTATATATATATATATTATTATATATATATATATATATATATATATATATATATATATATATAATTATTCTTGAGAAGAAAAGGGTTCATGTCTTCAAGAGGTTGGTATTACCATTCTCCACTATTGTCCTAAATTGTTGTTGGACTTGTTGTGTAAAATCTTTCTTGGTAAGTGGCTGAAAGTACTTCTTTAATCGTTGTCCATTTACCAAGAATACTGAATTTTGTCCATCAATAGTTTTAACTTTTACTGCTCCATTCTCAAACACTCAGATCACTTCATAAGGTCCCATCCAACGTGTATGGAACTTCCCTTTAAAAATTTTTAATCTAGAATCATAAAGGAGTACCTAATCACCTAGTTGGAACTATTTTTTCTGAATGAACTTATCGTGCCACTTTTTACGTTGTTGTTGAATCGGTATATTTTTTTGAATGAAATCCCTTCAAAACTCATCCAACTCATTCAATTGGGGAAGAAATTGTTGTTGTGCCTCAGAGAGATCTAGTCCTAACTGAACTGCAGTCCTATAAGTTTTGATCTGGTATTCAATTGGTAACAGAACTTGTTTACCATATACCAGCTCGTATGGTGTATGCCCCATGCTAGTTATCCAAGTGGTTCTATATGCTAATAAAGCTTCTAGTAATCTTTTAGCCTAGTCTTTCTGATGCATATTGACTGTCTTTGTAAGAATGGACTCAATCACTTTGTTTGTAAATTCCACCTGGCCATTTGCTTGCGTGTGATACAGTGTGGACTCCTGTGCCAGATCTTATATTTCTCCATCACACCCTGTACTAGATTAGAAATAAATTGTGGGCCATTGTCAGAAATGATTTCTTTAGGAACACCAAATATAGTAAAGATTTCAGTAAAAAGAAAATCAACAACAACTTTTTCTGTAGCAAAAAAAAATAGCTTTATCTTCTACCCATTTTGTAATAAAATAAGTACAAACCAAGATATGATTTTCACTGAATGATGTTGGATTTATTGGTCCTATAAAATCAATAACCCATTTTTCAAATGGCTCAATCATAACCTAAGGACATAAGGGCATTTCATTGGTTTGATTAGGCTGACCCAGTCGCTGACAGCTATCACAATGCTTGACATACTGTCTGGCATCCTTAAACAAGGACAACCAATAGAAACCAGTGTGTAACACCCTATATGCAGTTTGCTTATCATTGAAGTGGCCTCCACATGGTTCATCATGAGAATATTTCAATATGTCAAACACTTCTTCCTCTCTTACACACCTACAGATAATCAAATCTGGGCCTGCATAAAAACAATCTCCTTGAATCCAGGAATATGCACCACTTTTCTGAATAATATTCCACTTTTCATGAGTGAACAAGTGGGGTGGTGTTTTTCCAGTAACCAAATAATTAGCAATGTCAGAAAACCATGGAGAATCTGTCGGCATAGAAAAAATATGTTCATTGGAAAGTCATCATTAATAGGAGTAGCTTCACTAGGATTATCTAATCTAGAAAGAAAGTCTGCTGCAACATTATATTTTCCTAGTCTATCTACAATAGTAATATTAAACTCATGCAACAAAAGTAACCACCTAGTCACTCTACCACTAGTTAATGGTTTATTCATTAAATACTTAATTGCGGGATGATCAGTATGTACAAATAATTCATATCTTGTAACATAGTGTCTGAACTTATTAATTGCAAAAATCACAGCTAAAAATTCTTTCTCTGTAACTGTATAATTTAATTCAGCAGAAGACAAATTCTCACTAACATAATAAATAGCATAGGATTGCTTATTTTCCTCTTGTCCTAAAGCTACACCAATAGCCAGATTTGAAGCATCAGAGGAAAGGTAGAGACCAGTTAGGACCTCTTAGAACTGGTGCCTGTACTAAGTTTTCCTTCAATGTTTCAAAATACTGTTGGCAAGCTATTGTCCAGCAAAACTCACTATCCTTAGCTAGAAGTATAAAAACAAGAGTAGCTATCTTAGAAAAATTTTCAATGAATCTCCTATAATAACCAGCATGCCCTAGAAAACCTCTTACTTCCGTTTGAGTTTTAGGTGTCGGAAGATGCAAAATGATTTCAATCTTTGCTGGATCGACCTAGATACATTTACTAGAAATCAAATGACCAAGTACCACTGCTGCTTTGCACATCAATCTACATTTCTTTTCACTTAAAGCAATATGAGCTTGCTCACAATGAAGAAGTACTTTCTCCAAGTTTTCAAGAGCTTCCTGAAAAGAATTACCAAACACAGAAAAGTCATCGATATAAATTTCCACAAATTCTAGATCAGCAAAAATAGCCAATATTTCCCTTTGAAAGGTAGTTGGGGCATCATATAATCCAAAGGGGAGCAATCTATAAGAAAATGCAACCCATGGACATGTAAAGGTAGTTTTATATTGATCTTTGGGTGCAATCTGTATCTGGTTGTAACCAATGAAGCCATCCAGAAAGGAAAAGTATTCCTTTCTTGTAAGGGTATCAAGCACTTGGTCAATGAATGAGAAAGGGAAATAATCTTTGAGATTGGCTTTGTTTAATTCTTGATAATCGATACAAATACACCATCTTCCATATTTCTTAGGTACTAGTACTAATGGAAAGACCCACTAGCTATCAGAAATAGGATAGATGAAACCAACACCCAAGAACTTTTGTACTTCTTTTTCCACGATGTATTTTAGTGTTGGATTCATTTACCTTTGGGGTTGTTAGACAGGTTGGGTTCCTTCCCTAATATAGATATGATGTGTGTAGGTTTCAGGAGGGATACCCTTCATATCTTCATAACCCCATGCAAAGGTACTAAGATGGTTTTGCAACAAATTCACAAGATGCTCTCATTGAGATTAGTCCAAATCTGAACTAATATATAGGGATTTACTCGGGCTAATCTCAACAAGAGTAGTACCAGGCTCGAGGGTACTCAAGGGCGTGGTCAAATGTAGTGGTGCAGAAGAATGAGGATCATGAACTTCTTGAAAATCTAGGCTAAAAATTTGGCTCAAAGGCTCAAAATTAGGCATAGTGTCTATATTATTCAAGAAGTCTTGAATCTCATCTTCTTGTGAGGACCCAGTATAATGATGGATGTGGGAAATAGGCTGAGTCATGTCATCACTACTTTGATCTAACCATAGAGTATCTTGAAGGTCCTGAATCGATCTGGCAGGGGAGTATAAGGTAAATTTCTTCCTAGAGTCTCCATGTGAAATATACATATAACCAGAAGGACATCCAATATATGCATTGGCAGTAGCAAGCCATGGTAAACCCAAGATGAAGGGATGTCCTCCTATTGGGTTCTTTGGTGAAGCATAATGAATTTAGTAGGATATTCCCAAGATTCTAATGAGATGATCACATCATCCAGTACTCCTTCTGGCTTAATGTTAGATTTATCTTCTAATTCAAGCACAGTGGGAGTAGGACGAAGATGGGATAACCGAAGTTGATCCATGGTTTGCTTGGTAATGAAATTAATGGCTGCCCCCAGATCTATAAGGACATTAGAGACAAGGACATTACCAATTTGAACTAAGACAACATGGTTTCCAGGATCAGTATATTTTTCCATATATACACATCCTGTCATCAACTCGACTGCCCTACCAACAAAATGAATGGTTTGGAGTTCCAATTTCTTCCTCTCGGGTTTCTTGAGACAGAGTTCCTTAATAATTTTAATGCAAATAGGGATCTCTTTGGTGGCTTGAAGCAAATGTATCTTAATGAAAATATTTCGAAGCTCTGATGCCAAGCTAGTCTTAGAAATTGGCTCACTTCTTTCCATCACTAGCCTCTCTGGAAAGGGAGGCTAGTTGGAAGAAGGTGGCAAGGATCCAAAGGGTAAGGTTTATTTCGTGACTACTTTTGGAGAATGGTTAGGAGTTTCGTCTTCTCCTTTCTCTTCAACAATCACTATGGGTTGGTTCTGATTTTCTAATGTTACAGTCCTCCCTGATCTTAACTAGATATCATGATCCCCAACTAGAATAGACTAATACTCAAATGATAAAGGTGGATTTGTTACATATTTAATTTGCACTACTTTGTTATTGTTAGGATTAGGCACGGGTTAAGCAGGAAATTGAGGGGGTCAAAAGGGTGGAGGTAAAGGCAATGGTGGATTAGACTGACTTGGAAGTTGCGGCATTGAATTTTTTGTATGAGGATATGACTGCATAGGTGGATGGTAGGAATATGGGGAATGAGTTGGCCCTCTCCAACCTGGTTGCCATGGTTGAGAAGGTTTCCCATGCTGATATTGATTTCCATACTGGCACTATTGATTAGTGTTAGGATAAGAATATGCATGTGAATTATAACCAATATAGTGTGGAGAAAATTTAGGAGCCATACCTATACCTACCTGAAGCCAATTTCTTTTGGCTGCCATAGCATTCAAGTATTCATCTTCAGGATGTCCCCCTGTAAATACAACTTTAATTCCTGGTATAGAGGGGAATTTTTCTGTGGCATGGTCTGCTACACAAATAGCCCACTTATTAGTTTCTTTTATATTAAGAGGACATTCTTCAGGAGGATGTTTATCTCTACACTTAGGATAGAAAATACATAAAGACTCTATGTTCTTTTATAAGTTCCTGTTGGAATTTTAAAGAGTCCAACTGTTTAGAAACAACATTCATTATGTCGATTTTCATGTTTTCCATTTTATTTTCTAGTCCAATAATCATAACATCGGTAGATTCAATTTTTGCTATCACTGTTTCGAGCTCCTCTACCAGATCTATACTGATTTCTTGAAAATTTCCTGCATAATTCACAAATTTGATCAAAAGTTTGCTGAGAGATGTCACCTTGTCGTAGAAGATTTAGATTATTTCTAGCATTATTAGTAAGTCCTCTTAAGAACAAAGTTCTAGTAGTGCTAGAATCAAGCTTAAGTTTCGACCTTTGCAAAATATACTGAAATATTTCTAAGTAATCTTCAAGAGTTTCATCATTATTCTGTATGATTGTAAAAATTTCATCCTGCATGTTTGAGTTTTGCAATATTCCTAACATTTAGACAAAAACACTCTCTTCATATGTTCCCAAGAGGTTATAGAGTTTTCTCTTAGCCCCATGAACTAGTGCAAGGTTGAGTCCTTGAGGGTAGAAGGAAATAATCTTAACTTATAAGCATCAGTTGAATAATCATAACTTCTACACAAAATATCAAACTCGAATAGAAAAGAGTCGGGATCTTCATGAAATTTACCAATGAAAATGGGGGAGAGAGTATGGTGGAATATTCTTCATCTATGCCATAGTATCATGATCCACAATTGGAAACACAAAAGTGGATTGTTCTTCGCTTACCTAATCCTCGTTTTCACCAGACCCTTCCACATAAATTTCATGATCTTCCATTATCTCTTTCTTACTCTCGACGGGTCAAACCACACCTGAGTTGTTGTCACCAGAATCTAGGTGGATTGTTCCTACATGATGGGCTTGATTAGGCTTCCTACTCACAGAAGGAGACCCAATATGAGAATTATTTTCAAAATTATTTTGGCCCTTAGTGGTCTTTGAACCCATACCTTTCCTAGGCATGCATTTCAAATAAAGAAAAACAACAAGTAATTTCGAATAAAAAGATGTTGCCAAAAATTAATTAACACCAGTAAAATTACTTCAAAAGAGAAATCTTTCCCAAACAATGTTGAAAGAAAAAATTACCTCTATTGTACATTCAAAAAATTCTTACCAAATCAAATCGCCTCCCCAACAATGACGCCAAAATGTTGGGTGCAGGAATTAAACTTAAGTAAACTCCTCAACACTTAAATTGTCAACCCGGTGAATTCGTAAACTTAAAGACGAAGCACAGGAAATGCCAGAGATGATATGAATGCTTCTGATATCAATCCCTAATTTCTTTCAAGGAAAGGTTACATAATCAAACTATAGAGGAAAATTCAACTTGAATCGCCAGAAAAAATCGAAGATTGGAACAAAAGAAAATGCATTTGCAAACGAGAAAAAGGGAAATCACTTTAGCTGATTATTGACTAACTACTGAGAGTGTGTTTCTTTCAACAAGGAGCAATATTCAATAGATGGGCCCCTCAAACCTGCTTATATAAATATTTCCTTCTCTCAAGAATCTATCTTGCACTAGTGTAGGAACAAATATTTATGCCGAGGATGTAAAATGATGTATGTACTAAAAGTGCTTTTTCTTTCGGGTATGGTCCAGACTTTCTCAAGTCCAGAGAACTCAGTCCAAGCAACAAGAAACTAGTTCTTATGCTAGACCAAAGCTTCTTACACTTTAACTTTGAATCCTTGAAATCAATGCTTAACTACTACAAGTGTTAGAAACCCAAATTACATAAAAGGGTGACTGTTTCTAAGTTTATCAAATTGCAGAAAGAAAGAAACAATCCTTGTAATTTATCATGTTATGAAATATCAGTGAAAGCAAGAAAGCTTTTAGAAATAACATAAAAAGAATTATTGCACCACAAAATCTTGCATTGGTGCAGGAATGATCCTTCTGCTTTAAACCAAGTAGAAAATTAAATCCAAACATGCAGCAAGTGAATAGAGCACTAACATGCACTGGTGTAGGTAATTTATCTTGCTTGGACCAGGCGGGGAAAGCCAATCCAAACGTGCAGAAAGTGAATAGCACACCAATGTGGACTAGTGCAGGTAATTTCTCCTACTCATACTAGGTGAGGAAAACTAGTTGAAATCAAATGCAAGAAGAGGAAATTTAATTACTTCATGTGGTAGATCTACTCTCACTCAAACAACAATTTAAAGGCTGTAAAGTAAATCACACTTGCCAGTTTAAAACATAGATTAAAAGGACTGAAAAGAGGGAGAACGTGTTGGGTTGGTTGGCCCCTAGCCAACCAGTACATTTCCCTTTTAATTAAAAACGCTTCTTAGCACTTGATCAATATATCAGCATTCAAAACATGAAAGATACGATGTAGAATAGTAAGGAAGAGCTCTCTCTCTTCTTATTAAGTCATAAAGAAAATACATACATGATTACAACCCAGCCCATATTGGGCAATAACAAATGACATGCCTATTACCGCCTTCCTAGTTCTATCTCTATTCTATATACTTACTTAATAATTCCTCTCTAACTTGTCCTATCTACATTGCTTCTTATATAGATCCTCAGTCGAAGGCCAACAAGATCATTCATCGCGTTACACGTTGTTTGTAGAATTTCATTACAACAGATTGCATAATTGTTTACATAATAAGATTGCGGCCTTCAATATTAGGCGTTTTAATCAAAATAGGTCGTGGCTATCTTCAATTATCCGTTTCTCCCAAATCTGACCTCAACTACTCTAGATTGCCTTGTTGTCATAGTTCGGACTCGACTGCTTTCAAATGTGTTCAACGGTCATGCCCAAGGTGGGGCAAAAATAGGCAGCAGTCAAGGGGGGTCTAGATTATTTGCCAAGATTCATGTCGCTGGCATTGGTGTGGGATCTGATAATCACGGTGCTGACACTGGTGCGAGATCTATTCTACACTAAAATCAACGGTCAAGGTAAGCATTAACTATTAAGTAACATAGGAGATATTGACGAGTTGCAAAAGTAATTACAAGTGATAAATCACATAAGAATAATTAATAAATGCTAAGTTTGAATTAAAAATGTAAAATATAAAGTAAATGTGAAATGTGTCATTGTTCTTGCACTAGTGCAAGATGAGGGCATAAATGATAGGTAAAACAGGGGTAGATGGTTATGGTTTTAGGATAGAAAGATGGTAAAAAATGGTACAATTAAGGGAACTAACATTTAACTCAGCCTACGACAACAAGATAATGTAGACCAAAATAGTATGAAAATAACCAGTCAAGCATGGTCAATAAAAGTCAACTCAACAACCAGATCTATGGTTGTCAACACTAGTCAACACAAGGATCAAACCACCTCCATTTTCGTGCCCAGAATTGTGGCCTACCCAAACAGAAGTCTCCCTCACAAAACCATAGTCAAATAGGGTCAACACTAGTCAAAGTCATCTTCTTGAAATTTGAGCCTCCTAAGATTTCCATCTCCTGAAATTTCAGCCTCCTGAAATTTCGACCTCCTGAAATCTTGGTCAAATCTAGTCAACGCAGCAACTAGAAAAGGAAGTGTTCCTTTCGCACATGTGGAGAGAGAGAGGCCCATAAATCCATACCTGATCAATATGAGAGAGAGAAATATCAATGAGAGATGATATGCCAAAATGAGGAGGAGGCACCTTATATTTATATGCAACGTTGAAGGCTAGAGTAGGCTAATTTGATGGTTAACTGACCATGACAATTTGTCCATAATGAAATTAAATTCATAACTTCATTTGTACATGTTAGAATGGGATGATATTTAGATCAATCCTACACCTATTAGAGAGAGGAACCTAAGAAAAATATGAGCTTCCTCATATGAGTTGTCCAATGTGAAGTTTGGCCCTAGTTGCCAAAATTAACAACCCCCCTATCATAAAAGGATGATCCACCCTATCCAACACACCCCATAAGAGGTTGAACTTGTGGGATAATTAAATAATTTATTTGTCAAGATAGACCTTCTCTAGGGAATTAAATATGTCCCCATCTACAACATGCTTATTAAAGAAAAATGTTTCAAAATTCCTGGGAGAAGAATAAGAGATTCCCCCACCATCAATTTTGTTGGACAACTCTCTCATCCGTTGCTTGGGAGGATGATCTCCCCAAAATACCTAGACCTTATTAGCCCAATAGTGGATTTTCACATTGATGGCATTATGTCCCCTAATACTTTGATTGATCTTGGGGCTGTAATCAATGTCATGACTAGGGAAATCATGCAGAAGCTCAATCTCCAAGGAGCTTTGGGAAAGATCACCACAGTGCTACAACTTGTAGACAGATCCATAGTAGGTCCTAAGGTAATCATTGAAGATGTCATGGTCTCCATTGACTCAGGGGAGTACCCTACTAATTTCCTGGTCCTCCATCCCAAAACCAAGTTTAATTCCTACTCTTTGATATTAGGAAGACCTTGGTTGGCTACTACTGATGCCTACATTAGTCCTAGGGTTCAGAACATGACTATCAAGAATGGACATTTATCCAAATAGCTTATGTTGTATCCTCCTTCTCAATCATCTATTGAACATGATTTACCCATATGGTTAGAGGATGAGGAAGAGGATGGATTGTATCATAGAACCCCATATTGATTCTACACTGTAGATATTGTTATAAGAGGGGGACAACTTGATGAAGATGACCTTATTGACCCTGTCCTTCAGAAACAACGTCCCACTCCCTTACCAATTGATGGGTTGATGAAAGAATATAGGATTAGTCCCTGCATTTAATTATTCTCTGTTAACCCAAGTCCATAACATGTCAAGATTGTAAATTTTGGCCCATCCATAACTTTAAAGATAAACCCCTATCTCTCTGCCAAGCAGGAAGAACAATTTTGCAATGTACTAAGGCAATAACTAGATGAATTTTCTTGGAATTATAAGGAAATGAAAGGTGTGCATCCCTTAGTTTGTACTCATCATATTTACATCAAGGAGCGATGCAAGTTTGTGTGCCAACCTTGGAGAAGGATGAACCCAACTCTTAAGGACATTGTGAAAGAACAATTAATAAAAAGGATGCTGGATACAAGGTTCATATACCCCATTTTAGATAGTGAATGGGCTTCAGCTCTTTTTTTACTTCCCAAAAAGAATGGGAAGTGGAGAATCTGTGTTGATTATCGAGAACTTAACAAGGCTACAAAGAAGGACTATTTTCCTTTTCCCTTCAATAACCAATTCCTAGATGGCCATCCAAGGAAGAAATTCTTCTCCCTCCTGGATGGATTTAATGGATACAACCAAATCCATATCAACCTTGAATACCAATATAAGGCCACATTTACATGTCCTTGGGGTATCTTTTTCTATATATTTCTTCCATTTGATCTGTGCAATGCCCCTACTTCTTTCTAGAGGGAAGTTATGAGTATTTGTGTTGAACTTATTCATGACTCTAGTGAAATATGCATGGTTGATTTCACTCCTTCTGGCTGTGACTTCCATGAAGCTCTCTCCAATGTAGTATTGAAGAAATGCATTGAAATGAATCTCTCATTGTGCCTTGAGAAATGTGAACTTTTTAATGAATTCAGGGATTGTCCTAGGCCATTATATATCCAAGGGGGGAATACAAATTGACTGAAATAAGATTTCCATGATCAAAAGGGTCCCTATCCCTCACAATAAGACGTATGTTAGGAGCTTCCTTGGAATGGTTGGGTATTATGGAAGGTTCATTAAATATTTTAGCAAATTGACGTCATCCTTGTTTGGTTGGTTGCCTAAAGATTCATATTTTTGTTGGACAAGAAACTGTTAAGAGGCCTTTGAAATAATAAAACAAAAGCTGACCATTTCACCCATCCTTAAGGATCCCAACTGGGAATAACCTTTCCATATACACACATATGCCTTAGAAAAAACTGTAGGGGATGCCTTAGAACAAGTGGAACATGAATTGCCTTATACTATCTATTTCATTAGTAATAATTTTTCTAAAGATGAGTTAATTTATACGGTTACTGAAAAATAACTCTTGGTTGTAATACATTCTCTAAAAAAGTTTAGGCATTATATCACTGGTTACCAAATTTTGGTTCACACTAATCATGTAACCATTAAGTATTTAATGAATAAACCTGATGTCAATGCTAGGTTAATTATATGGTTTTTATTATTATATGAATTTGATTTGACTATTGTTGATAAACCTGAGAAGGAGACTATGGTTGCATATTTCTTGTCAAGACCAACCATTCTTATAGGAAAGGAAGAGATGATAGATGATCAACTTCCAGATGGACATCTCTTTTCCATCTCAATGCTTTCTACTTCATTTTCTGATATAGATAACTATTTGGTTGCTAGGAGTTTCCCTCCTAATGTATCCTCCAAGGAGAAAAGTAAGATTGTCTGGAAGATAACCCAATTCACCTAGATTGGGGGCAACCTTTTCAAATTGGGGTTAGATTAGATCCTAACAAGATGTATGAGGGAAGAATAGGTCTTTTCCATCTTCTCAGCATTGCATGATGGGCCCTGTGGGGAGAAACTTTGCTACTAAGAGGACAACATTAAAAGTTCTACAATAAGGTTATTATTAACCCACTTTACATTAGGATGCAAGGAGATACATCACTAGGTGTGATTAGTGTCAAAGGATGGGTAAGAGAACACCTAAGGATGAGATGCGCTTACAATCTCAAGTGACTCTAGAGCCATTTGAAAAGTGGGGCATAGATTTCATTGGCCTATCTATCCCGCCATCAGGACATAAAAGGTATATCATTGTGTGCACTGATTACATGAACAAATAGGCTAAAATAGGAATAGTAAAAGCAACAACTGAGCAAAATGTGGCTGAATGTTTGAGGGACAATATCTTCTACAAATTTGGTTTTCTTAGGGAATTAGTCACTGATGAAGGACCACAATTTACATCAAGTTTTATTGAAGACCTTATGAGGTAGTACCACATCAAGAACATGACATCTATTTCCTATCACTCTGAGTCAAATGGGTAGGTTGAAGTCACCAATAGAGCATTCGAGAACATAGCTACAAAGGTTGTTACAAGTAGTAGTAAAGATTGGGAAGACATACCTGTGGAAGCTACTTGGGCCTACAACACCACTTGGAAGACTACCATTGAATTCACTCTCTCTGAGTTGGTCTATGGGAAGAAGGCCCTATTGTCCATTTGAATTTGAGTAAACTACCTTAATTCCCCAATCTCAGTTAGACTTGGATCTCACTTTAGCAAAACAAGAAAGGTTGTTGCAACTTAGTCGTCTAGATGAATTTAGAATGCAATCTTTCCTACACATTGAGGTAATCCAACTACAAAGGAAAATATGGCATGACAAGGACATCAGAGAAAGTACTTTCAAAGAAGGAGATTCGTCCCTATTGTATGATTCCAAATTTAAGGATTTCAAAGAGAAGTTGATGAAAATATGGTCAGGTCCCTATCTAGTAGAGAAGTGTCATGAGAATGGGTTTGTCCAAATTAGAGACATTTATGAGGGATATGTCCCCTTAATTGTCAGTGGTCATAAGTTGAAATTGTACAAGAAACCTTTGTCCAAGGAAGAACTTTTCATTTTGGTTAGCAAAGAGTTAAATGTGATTGGGAGGCTTGTAGCCCTTAGTCCACCAAAATTATAAAAATAAAATAAATAAGAAAGATAAAAAAAAAGATAAAAATAATAAGAGGGCCTAGATGAAAACCTCCATGAGGCATTTGAGGCCCACTCCCGAGTTGAAAACATCTCGAAGGAAACCCAAGAGACAAAAAAGGGAAAAGAAAAATAAAATATCCCCATGTGAAAACCTCCTTTGAGGTGCCTAGGGTAGCATGTAGGCTGAAAACCTCTACAAAGGTATCTTGCTTCTCTAAAAACAAAAAGAGAATATTTTTTGGCTACAGGAAAAAACATGCAAGTTTCCATCCATATTTCCATCCATACACCTCGTCTCCACATGCTCCACTCACATACCCATCTCTCTCCATCATCCAATCATCCTCACGCTCCAATTTTACCTCCTCACTGTGATGCTATAGGAGGGGCTTGTATTGATATAAGAGGAGACTATGAAGCTACAGGAGGGGCCTATATTTCTACAGGAGGAGACTATGAAGCTACAGGAGGGGGGTGCAATGAGAAGAAAATATTAGAAGGCCATGCTTCCTATAGGAAATGATAAATGTTGAAATATGGCAATAAGAATATTCTAATTTAATTTGTCCTTGAATTAAATTGTGAATTAAAATCGAACTTAGTTTTAATAGCTACCTGGAAATAATTAAGTAATTTATTTTAAATTAATTAGTTGGAGAAATTCAAGTTAGAAGTCTCTCTGAAGTCATGCAAGATCCCTTAAATTAAGAAGATAAGACTGAGGTATATTTGAGTTGTAATTAGTTAACTCAGTTTACTGGGTTAAGTCCAATTAAATTAGTTTCAAATTGTTTGAGGAACTAATAGTGAGTTAATAGTCAGTCGATGCATTAATTCACTCAACTAGTGCTGCTCTAGTTAACTGAAGATTCCCTCATCAGAAACTCATACATGTCTATTATGAAAAAGACCTAGTTGAGATTATGTTCAAGGACAATGTACTATTAGTTGCATGAGTCTTCTCATGGAGAGAACTCTTGCATGCAATCAAGTATTTATCCTTGAGGATTGCATAGTTTTGAGGTATTAATTTTCCACTTGGTAAAAGGAAATCATCCACAAGGAATAGAGCAAGAAAATAGGAGCTTGGAGGGTAGAGAGGAAGGCTGGAGAGAAGCCAAGATTGCCTGTGAGCATTTGTGAGGATTTTACTGAGAGCTGGCTAGCTGTGAGGGCTAAGGCTTTGTAATTCCTATGTATTTCCACCATGTATGATAATACAATAGTGTGCGGTTTTTAGATGAGGACTTCCCCAAATCATTTTCATGTGTATTGTGCCATTGATTCTTCTTCTTTTGGTTATATTGTTCAGCTCGATCTTTAAGCTTCCACAAATTGATAGTAGAAGTATATTATAGTATTGTGCTTTGATTTATATTACATTATTGGGTTAACCTATCACAAATTTTCTACATGGTATCAGAGCTATGAATAGTATAATGAGAAGCGAATTCAAAGTTTGAATTTCAGGGTTGCAGGTGCAAATCGAATTCATATCATACTTCAAGGTTGGCCAATGGCGTTCTATGGCTTGAAACTCGAGTATGCCTTGGAAGGTAGCTCGAATTACATATCATGGAAATATAGAGTGGAGGCTGTACTAGAAGACAATGGCTTGAAGGAATTCATTGAACAAGAAATCCCAAAGCCAGCTTCAACTAATGCACAATATTTGGCTGAGTGGAGGAAGTGTGTGGCGAAGGTAAGATGGATCATCCTTGAGGGAGTTCAAGACCATATTGTCTCGAGTATCCATGGGAAGGATACTCCATTTTCAATGCAGAAGACATTGAAGGACCTCTACCAGAACAATAGCGACCAAAGGAAATTGGTGCTGAAGGATAAGATTCGAAGAATCAAGATGGAGAAGGGTGATACTATTTCCACATATCCGAACAAGCTCACCACCTGTAGAGATGAGCTTGGTAGTGTGGTAATAACTATTTCTGACGATGATATGGTGAGCCTCGCTCTCCTTGGCCTTCCAAAGAGTTGGAATAGCTACTAGGACTCTGTGAATGGAAGGGATAAACTGTTGGATTGGGAACAACTATGGTAAGATCTTATGTAGGAGGAGATCAGGAGGAGCACATGTTAGGTCCCTATAATACTAGTGATGGCCCCATTAATATTCTAATTGTATCCCTTATTAATATTGTTGTGCCCCTATTGTCCCCCTATTGTTATTACTGTATCCCATAGAATCCCTCTATTTTTATTTTTGTGCCTTTATATTATTATTCTTAGGCCGGCTTGGTTATATTGGAACCCCTTAGAGTCCTATATATAGAAAGGAGGTTTTGTCATTTGAATCATCCAAGAATTGTTCATTTATGTAATGTAAAGGAGGTTGGCCCCTAGAAGATGCTAGATTCTAAGGTGTTGATCTATCTTTTCTATCTTTTTGTGAGCTGGTTTCATAACATTTGGTATCAGAGCTTTGGATTCTAGGGTTTTGCTGCTCCAAATAGGTCATCATGGCATTGTCGCTATAACTTTTTCTTTTGTGATGTTTTAGAAGCGAAAAAAAAACCCATTTGGGATGAAACTGTACTGAACCTTGGGTCCTAATTTCAAAGCTTTTTGCACTATATTTGCGGAGATATGATCTAAGGAAGTTGGTATTTTTGCAGACTCCTGAATTACATTCCAAACAGGTGACCTGGGGAAAATCATCGTAACTTTCTCTCTAAGCATTAGATTGAAATTTTGTAAGAAGGTATAGAAAGAGGACGGACTTTGGTTTCTTGTATATATTTTTTAGAGCAAGAGGTCGAAACAATGACACGTGGCACTTCATACAATTTCGCTCTTCTCGAAAGGTCTATAATCAAGTCATCTTGGGAGATTGTGCATAAATCTTTCTTGTAGAATCCAATTTGGATCAGACTGGTGGCATTGGAAAGAGGACATAGAGGGATACTCCAGTTCACAATTCTAGAACTGGATGATCCGAAATTACAGAGATACATCAGATTCAATATCAAGCTCCTACAAAGTGAAAAAAGGTGTGTAGTTTTTTTTAAATCTTTGCATAAGCTTGGTTCGAAAAAATAGTTTGAAGGAATTCAAAGGGCATAGTAAAGCATTATTATCAGTAATTGATGACCCGAGGAAAGAAAATGCAAACACCTAGTAATCAACCTGAAAGCTCTAGCATGACTCATGAAGAAGAGGAAGAAATGCAACATGATATATCAAAATTACGAGACCAAGTGAAACAAGTGTCACTTGCACAAAAAGTAATAGAATCTAAGATGGATGGTTTAAGAAAGGTGTATAAGCTAAGATGGATTGTTAAAGAAAGACTGGAGCTAAGATGAATGACAGGACGCTAAAGTGGATGGAATGGATGATAAATGGAAGAATTAAAGATAAATATGAATAAGTTGCTACAAGAAATAGTCACTAATGGTGAAAGGGTAGTAAAGGAAACTCATGAGGAGAACAAAAGAAATGTTAATCATGATTCCATAGACTCTAATGTTGGATCAAAGATCCACCATATTCCAAAAATCAATATGACAAAGTTTAATGGCAACGATCCTGCAACATGGATATTACAAATGGTGCAATTTTTCGATCTCGATAATGTGCAAAACACACAAAAGGTACATATTGCAACTTTATATTTGGAGCCAAATCAGTTTGTATGGTATCAATGGCTTTGCTCTCGTAAAAAAATTATCACTTGGGCAATTTTGAAGGAAGAATTGACAACACATTATGAGGATACAAAAAGAAACACTTTTTTTAGCTAATTGATAAGTATCAAACAAAAGGGTTCAATAATGGAGCACATTGAGGAGTTCCAAAAATTG
>APFE030559149.1:175575-241878 GCA_000404065.3 Pinus taeda
TTGTGCACCATTTCTACTATCCAACCAGATTGGATAAACGAAGCAAGGGAGGAATGGAAGAATGACGAAGAAGTGTGGGAACTTATTCGAAAGTTACAACAAGATTCCAGTACATCTGATACATTTAGCTGGAAAAATAATACATTATGGTACAAATATCGCTTATACCTCTGTAAGAATTCCCAACTCAAACAAAATATTCTTCTGGAATTGCACGCTTCTCCCTTAGGAGGGCACTCAAGATTTTTAAAATATTACAACAGGGTTAAAAATGATTTTTTTTGGGATGGCCTTAAATCAGATATTCAAACATTTGTGGTGGAATGTTTGGTATGCCAACAAAATAAAACTGAAGCAATTAAGACACCAGGTCTATTACAACCTTTATCCATTCCAAGCCAACGTTGGGAGGAGGTTTCAATGGATTTTATCATAGGTTTACCCAAGTCTGAGGGAAAGAGTGTCATCATGGTGGTAGTTGACAGACTTATCAAGTATGCACACTTTTGTGCATTATCACATCCATTTAAAGTCAGTACAGTTTCCACGGCATTTATGGAAACAGTTCAAAAGCTACATGGAAACCCAAAGATTATTGTAAGTGATAGAGGTCCCATTCTTACAGGAAATTTTTGGACATAATTATTTTCTTGTATTGGTACTTGGTTAACTCATAGCTCATCTTATCATCCTCAATCTAATGGGCAAACAAAGATAGTAAACAAATGTTTGGAAGGATATCTTCATTGCTTTGTATCTGATAAACAGACACAATGGGTCAAATGGTTGCGTCTGACTAAATGGTGGTATAACACTTCCTTCCATACTGCAACAAAAATGACCCCATTTAATGCACTTTATGGATATCAGCCACCATTCATGACATCATATTTAATAGAAAATTCTAAGGTTCAAGTAGTGGAACATCACATCGAGCATCAACAACAAGTTCTCCAACTCTTAAAGGATAACTTCGTGTTGAAGCAAAATAGAATGAAACAACAGGCAGATCAACATCGCAGTGAAAGAAGTTTTGAAGTAGGTGATTGGGTATTCCTATGGCTACAACCATATAAACAAATGTCCCTTAAGCAAGCTAAGAAGGATAACAAATTTTCACCAAAGTATTATGGTCCATACAAGGTGTTGCAAAAGATCGGTACTATGGCATAAAAATTGGAGCATCCTGCAGCTTCTCGATTGCACCCACTTTTCCATGTTTCATGTTTAAAAAAGGTTATAGGCGACAATCTCCTAGTTCAAACAATATTGCCATAACTTCACAAGGAAGGAAAAATTATATTGGAACTAGAAGCAGTCATAGAAACAAGAACTCGACCACTACGAAATCAATCCATTTCAAAGTATATCATCAAGTGGAACAACTTATTTGCTGAAGATTCCACATGGGAGGATGAGAATTTTATACAGAAGCATCCAGAACTACTCAAGCATTGAGGACAACACTTTTTTGAAGGAAAGGGGCATGTTAGGTCCCTATAATACTAGTGATGCCCCCATTAATATTGTAATTGTATCCCTTATTAATATTGTTGTGCCCCTATTGTTCCCATATTGTTATTACTGTGCCCCATAGAATCCCTCTATTGTTATTTGTGTGCCTTTATATTATTATTGTTAGGTCAGCTTAGTTATATTGGGACCCCTTAGACTCCTATATATAGAAAGGAGGTTTTGTCATTTGAATCATCCAAGAATTGTTCATTTATGCAATGTAAAGGAGGTTTCCCCCTCAAAGAGGCTGAATTCTAAGGCGTTGATATATCTTTTCGTGAGTTGGTTTCATAATAGCACATGAGATTGTTCTTCATCCAAGAATGATGATGAAGAAAATATGGCCTTAGCAAGCAAGGCAAGGAAAGAGAAGGGGAAGGCTTCCCATTTCAAATCGAATTCTTCTCATGGAGGAAAGAAGGGTGACAATTGATCAATGATGGGCTGTGTTTGGTATCTTGACAGTGGAGCCTCATTCCACATGACCAGTGATAAAAATTTATTCAGTGCCTTGGAGGAGAAAGGCCTCAAGATGCGCATAGAGATGGGTGACGATAAAAGGTATATTGTTTCGAGAGCTGGTACAGTTTCTTTTTAGAGGGAGCATGGAGATCCTCTCACCTTGATAGATGTGATGTATGTTCCTGGACTGAAGAAGAACTTGATATTGGTTGTGATGTTGGAGGACAAAGGCTGCGATGTTGTCTTCATTAAAGGAAAGGTGTTCCTAAGACAAATAGCCATAGGTCAGACCAAGATGATAGGGATTCAGGTGAAGAATCTCTATAAACTAGAGGTAGATGATTGTGCAACATTGAGTACAAAGGTAGAATTGGTGCAAAGCCAAGACATTGGCAAGTTGTGGCACAAGCGGTTGGGCCATTTGCATCATGGGGCTTTGAAGATAATGCACTAGATATCTACATGACTTCCCAAAGGTAAACTTGAGCAAGTTGACACATGCAAAGGTCGTACCTTGGGAAAGTACACCAAGTCTTCCTTTCATGATCGATACACTCGAGCAAAGGCTATCTTAGAGTGAGTTCATACTAATTTGCGTGGACCATTCTTGATGACATCCATGGCAAAGAAAAGGTATTATGTGATTTTCATTGATGACTATTCTTGTAAATGTTAGATTTATTTCATGCAAAAGAAGGACCAAACTTTCACAAAGTTTTGTTAGTTCAAAGCTTTGGTCGAGAAATATTCAGGGAAGAAGATCAAGGCCTTGAGAAGTGACAATGATGGATAATTTGTCTCTCAAGATTTTAAGGACTTATGTGGAGCAGAAGGAATTAAACGAGAGTTGACGACACCTCATAACCCACAACAAAATGGTGTGGCTGACAGGAAGAACAGAACTATTGTAGGGGAAACACGGGCAATGTTGCATGACCAAGGCCTACCACTTCACTTGTGGGCTGAGGCATGCAACACAACGATCTATTTCCAGAATAGAAGCCCACATTGCATACTTGGGATGAAGACACTAGAGGAAGATTTCTCTGGTAAGAGACCAGATGTGGGTAACTTTAGGATATTTGGCTCATCAGTATATTGCCATGTGACAAAGGATGCACAAAAGAAGCTTGAGACGACAATTGAGTTGGGGATATTTGTGGGGTAGAATGATACACCTCACAACTGTTAGGTGTACTTTCTTACCAATCAGAGGACAGTGGTTCACAAAGATCTCAATTTTGATGAGCACAAATCCATGTGAGTTTCCCTTGAGAGGGCTCTCTAAGTACAGGTTGTGGAGGAACTGTTGGTTCCTAAGGAGGAGGAGCCTCAGACTGATGTGGAGTAGCCGCATGTAGAGGTTCCAGGAGTGGATACATCCACTAAAGTAGAGTCTTCCAGAGATGGACGGAAGCACACAAGAGAAGCTGACAGATTGTTGGAGGATGCAAGAGAGAATGTGGTAGCACCATATTCTCAGCGCAAACAAAGGAGGTCACCTGAGAGGTACACTTGATACATGGCCCTTGTCGGGGAATGTGTTGAGACTGAGCCATCTTCCTCTGAGGAAGTATTGTAATAGCTGATTTGGGTTGATGTTATGGTGGAGGAGTATGACTCCATAGTTCGTAATAGTGTTTGGGACGTGGTTCCAAGACCGAAGAACAAGTCAGTTGTGAGTTCCCGTTGGCTTCACAAGGTAAAGCAAGATGTTGATGGTAGAGTGGAGAAGCATCAGGAAAGATTTTTTGCCCATGGATTTTCATAGGTCGAGAGGATCATGCTACTACAGTGTATTTCGACAAAGGAGAAAGATGCTGACATTTTGACAAAGGCATTGTCAAAGTGTAAATTTGAGTTCCATAGAGACAAGATCGGGGTGGCAAATAATCCCTTTCTTGTTGAGAGGGAGTGTTGAAATATGGCAACAAGAATATTCCAATTTAATTTGTCCTTGAATTAAATTGTGAATTAAAATTGAATTTAGTCTTAATAGCTAGTTGGAAATAATTAATAAATTTATTTTAAATTAATTAGTTGGAGAAATTCAAGTTAGAAGTATTTTTGAAGTCATGCAAGAGTTATCTCTTAAGTTAAGGAGATAAGATTGAGTTATATTTGAGTTGTAATTAGTTAACTCAGTTTACTGAGTCAAGTCCAGTTAAATTAGTTCCAAACTATTTGAGGAACTAATAGTGAGTTAACAATCAGTTGATGCATTAATGCACTCAACTAGTGCTACTCCAGTTAACTGAAGATTCCCTCATCAGAAAGTCATGCATGTCTATTATGAGAAAGACCTAGTTGAGATTAATGTTCAAGGAGAATGTACTATCAGTTGCATGTGTTTTCTCATGGAGAAAACTCATGCATGCAGTCAAGGATTTATCCTTGAGGATTGAGCAGTTTTGAGGGATTGGTTTTCCACTTGGTAAAAGGAAATCATCCACAAGGAATAGTGCAAGGAAATATGAGCTTGGAGGATAGACGGGAAGGCTGGAGAGAAGCCAAGATTTCATGTGATCATATGTGAGGATTGTACTGAGAGCTGGCTAGCTGTGCGAGCTAAGGCTTTATATAATTCCTATGTATTTCCACCATGTATGATAATACAATAATGTGGGTATTTTAGCTGAGGCTTTCCCCAAAGTATTTTCATGTGTATTATGCCATTGATTCTTCTTCTTCTCATTTTATTGTTCAGCTCGATCGTTAAGATTTTGCAAATTGATAGTAGAAGTAGGTTATAGTATTCTTATTTGATTTATATTGCATTATTGGGTTAACCTATCACATATTTTATACAATAAAGGGGGGTCCTTCAATGCTTCTTTCATCACCCATCCATTCTATTTAACCACAAATTTCTCAAAATTTCCACTTTGTCCTACCTCTAAAAAAACATAGAAACATATGTTTTCTATTCCTCTAACAACTACTACAACACTTCCTCATGACCTTAACCCTATCTTATGGACTATCATTGCATCCCCTCAACACCAACATGCAAGATGAAGACTTCAAGGGAGGATTAAATGGATTCTACAAGGAGAAAACTCCTCTTGTAGCAGCCTGTGTAGTCACAACACAAATCACCGAGGTCCTTTTTTTCCAACCACAGAAAGGATGATGGAGCCATGTATGCAACCAGGAAGGGACACACCATATTCAAGAAGGGATTACACTAGTAGAAGTAGGTTGGACATCTAGGAGGTACCTTCACACACACAATAATGTTATCAATTAAGATATCATCAAGTTATGCAGTCATGCACAAGAAGTAATAAAAAGAATCAACTCCCTCTGAGATCATCATGTTATATGGCCCAACTCCAGCATTGAACCATCTCCAACAATCCGATCCACAAGTAGGCTCAAGTATGGAAACACTCACCTCTGCCTTATGCATAAAATGACTCAAATGTGTAAAGGTTGAGAAAGGAGTTTTAATGGGTTGGAGGTGGCCATTGAACTTGGACACCCTCGGCTAGTAAAGTCAAGTTTGTATTAGTCACCCATGTAATGTGGAGTTGAAAACTGGAAGTAATGTGGTGTTCATTAAGAGTGGGGTGATAATCACAAGGAGAGGAGAAATGATTGCAAGGAGTGGGGACTTCAGTCTAGAAAAGGAAACTCATGTATATGCCATGTCACGAAAGCACTTCAAGATTTAACCCCAAAAAAAATATTATGTACTGGGCTCGACCTCTCTTTCACATTCAGCCATTTAAAAAAAATAAGTTAGAGGAAGGATGATATATTGTTATCAAACCACCTAGGGTGCCACTGAGGAATTTCAAACCCTATCTGCAGGTGCTACAAGAGGAATATAGAGGAAGGTATGAGATGCCATAGGAGGGCCAGTAAGTAAGATACAAGAGAAATTGAAAGGTGAAAAGGGAGCCACATTGGCTCGAAATTTTATCAAAACCATCATACACATACATAATTGTTTTGACAAGAAGTAAGTGACATCCTCCTTCCTTATTTTTACATCAATATATCTTGTAACAATAAATTAAGTAGTAGGATGTCTTTTTGGAAAATAGTGTGGTTAGAGAGAGCAAAAGAGTTTGATTGATATCAATTTTAGCATCCTTCTCCCTCACTACTACCAAGGAATTTAACATTGTTTCACCACTGAGATTGATTATAAAAATTTTAATTCCACACCTAAGAAGCACCAAGGAGGGACAATAGAAAAAATGGGGGGAAGAATTAATAGAAGAGAACCCTCAGACACTAAGAGGATTCACCAACACCCTCCTGTAGTGAACATATTCAGAAGACATCAATGGTTGGGTTTCTTTGACTTGTTAAAGGGGTATGATGATGATCTCACTCATGAATTTTCCATGGTATTACATTCTCAATGAGAAGATAGTGCCACTATTGTTGTCAGAGGGTTGTTCATCTCTCTAATTCGTGAAACCATAAGTAGAGTGACCACATTACCCTAAGAATTCAATGGAGAAAAGAAGAAAAGGTAGTGAGTGTCATAGCTAGTAAAAACTTCTTCATTTTGAAAGAGAAGCCTGTAGAAGATAAAAATGGAGTAAGAAGAGAAATCATACCTTACCCTTGGTGTTAGCCTCACTCTCACATTAAAAACAATTCTAAGTCCAAATAATTAAATTCATTAAAATCATGAAATTTAGGATTTAATCCTACCTTTCTAGATTGAGTTTGTTCCTCATGTTTAGGAGTCAGTTTAGGCTTAGTTGGTTGAGAGATTCTCTCCAACTAGTTAGGCTCCTAGATTAGTGTGTTGTTGAGATATTTTCTCGACCAATTTTGTTCAAGATAGATTCACTATCTTGAGAAAACTTCCTCATGTATTTATATGTATCATAAACATTATTTTAACAATGAAAATTATGAGAATGAGAGACTATAGGAAAGTCTCTCGTGCCTTTTCCTCCATGTCTGGCTTTTTTGTATTTCTGGTATTTATTTTATGAGTGAGTGTATTATTATTAGTTGATTTAGTTTTCTTCACTTGGGATGAGCTAGATTACCATATCCTCAAGTACATATCTTATGAAGGGAGATTGAGTGTGGTATATTCCAAACACTTCAGATTGCTCCATAAGATGAGATTCAAGGAAGAATTACCTCTCCCTCAAAGACTTAGGGTTCCCCATTTCCACCTACAATCAATCATTGAGATGAGTTAGAAGGTGAGGAAAGGAAAGTGCCAAAGCCAACCAAGGCATCATCAAGTTAATTGTGATGGATTATTTGAGCCACTTAAGGATTCTTGTCCATTGGACTAAATTTGTGGACATGGATAGGGAAAATTTCATAGAAACTCAAGCCATCGCACCTAGAGAAACACCAGCCTCTAGCACTAGAGGTAAAGAAGGCAAAACAAAGGAAGAAGAAGGAAAAAAAATAGAAGAAGAGGAAAAAAAAAATAGAGGAAGAGGAGGAAATAAAGAGAGAGGAAGGAGAATCATAAATTAGAGAAGGTGAGAGGAATAAATAGGTAGAAGAAACATTAAGCCCTAAGGAGACTTCTAAACCCCATGAAGCAGAGAAATAGCCACATGAAACAAGTTTATCTCTAAGGGATACTAAAAGGAAGTAGATTCAACATTGATGACATTGGACACACCTGTCAATCTGAAAAGAAGGAAACCAATACAAGGTACGCTATATTTCAAAACTAGGAAGAACACTAGAATCAGGCAAGGGAAACCAAGACCTCCTTTAGAGGTCGCTACCGCTGTTGAGGATTCACCTAGTAAAAGGGCAGAAGTGGGGCCTAGTGAAGGAAAATTTGAGGACATTACCTCTCCAAAGGGAAAAATAAAACAACCCATGACATATGATAGAAGCTCCACCACCATGGAAGTGACCTTCAATAAACCCAAGACACAAGCTTCCCTTGAGAAAGAAGAAAAAGGGGAGCCACAGGAGAAACATGGGTAGCTACAGGAGAAATAGAGAATGCTACAGGAGAAGAAAAAGAGCTACAAGAAGAAACAAAAACCTCAAAGTTAGTTCAAAAGGACGTGCAAGAGCTTCAAGGACCTAATCCACAAGCAAGCTTAAGGTCCTATTATAAATTTATTGTGGGAGGAAGGAAATTACGTGAAAAGTTTGTAGCCCCACTCCTGTATGAGTTGGAAATAGGGAGAGCCAGAACACATAGGCGGATTAAAATTTCCAAATCTAAGAATGTAGCAAATGTGGATCTCATGGAGGACAAAGTCATTGAAATTGGAAGGTAGTTGAGTGATTTGAGACTGAGAGATTCAATTATGAACGAGAAACTATAGACAAAAAACACAAGGTTGATAGAGTAGTTGCAAGAGAAATATACACAACTTTCCACTATGGAAAATCTCTCTATGGAAGTCAAGCAATGTAGGAAGACATCAAAATCCTATGCTCTTTTCCTCAAGGAATAGTGGTTGCAATTCCAAATTAAGATACTAGCATAATATGGATATTTGCCTTTTCAAAACTAAATGTAGTTTATTGAGTTTTGCAAACGAGCTAGTATGGAAGATAGGGAAAAGGTAGTTGAATTCTATATGCACAATTTCATTCTAAAATATTTGAATTTCTGGGATCCCAACTCAATATTGGGAGAAATACAAATAATGGAATTAACATCTTGGCTGACTCATGAAGAGACAACAGATTATGAAGTGAAAAAGTTAGTGATAAAAGTAGAGAAGGAACCTTGTATATAAGAGCAGAGCTAGTAACCCCTAAAGTTGTCATCATAAATCATAACCTTATTGCCTTTGATCCTATTTTATCACCTAGATACATAGCAACATAAGAGAAAGCCATTCTTCATTTTGAGGAAACTTTTAGGATGTTAAGAACAAATAATCTACAATCTTGTCATAGAAGGTGGCATTACTTGCCCCACAATATACAAATTAGAGAGTCTCACTTTCATGAAAAGGCTAAGAAATGCCTTGGAATGAACCCCATTGTACAAAAAATCATGCAAAGGCTGAAAATAATTTGATAGGACTCAAACTCAATCCACCTTTGTTGTTGGGCTTACAAGAAGAAGTGAACTAGGAAGAGGAACGAAAGGTATGGACAGAGATAGAGACAAATGCGTATTTTTATACACATGAGGACACACTAAATAAGGTTCCTTGGGATGTCAAAGAGGCCATGAGGGCCATCAATGAGCTTCATGTGGATGACTAAGCTGCTTGGAGGATGAGAAACACCTTCACTAGGGGGGTGATGATGAGTCCCATCAATAGGTATATCTTGAAGTTCATTATGCTATCCTCTAGCCATAAAACTATAATTTTCTAACATTTCTTCACATTTTTAGTTAAAATATGCTTAGTATGAAGAGTAAAAGGTGTTTTGCATAGTATGTGGCCTAATGTGTTAAATTCCAGGAAAATAAGCATTTTTGAGGCATTTAGTGTGCAAGAGCTTGACAAAGATAACCATGAGGAAATCTAGGGACTCTTATGCACCTCCTTAACTCTCTAGCTCAACTTAAGATCATCAAATCCTAACTCACAATATTGAATTCACTAACATCCCAGTAACTCCAAGTGCATGAGAAGCTCAAGGAGGACAAGATCCAAAATTTTTTAGATCATAGAGGAAATCACTCATATTTTCAAGGTAGCTTCTATAAGCTACCCTTTTGTATAAATAAACAAGCTAAAAGGCTCATTAGGATTCAAATTTTTTATTCAGCTAGGTTTAGCTATCGAGCTGAGAACTTGACATTGTTATTTTTATGTTCATGTGATGTACGAGACTTTTAATTTATGATAATGGGAAGTTGGTTATTAATCTGCATTTGAGTTAGTTTTAGAGGGTTCAAATCCTTGGGTTTTGGCCCAACCTAGAGGATTTGGTCCCTCTTTTGTACATTTTTTTTGTTCTTAGTTCCATGAATTCCATATCTTTCTTTCATTGCAATACATGCCAAGCTAAAAGAATATGTGATTGCAGGATTCTCGATCACCTCTCTTTTGGGAGAATGGTTGCAAAGATTTACAATCTCAGTGCATTTTTTTTGTTTCTGATTTCTTAGAAACAAATAGATGATAGTTGTACTTCTTTATTTTTAATTTTGGCAACTTATATTTAATTCATTAATTAGAATGTTGTGGCATAGAATAAATATTTTTCAAATTCAACTCATATTTTCCATCATAGTTTATATCAACGTGTTAATTATAATTTGTTGGATTCATGTGTGTAGTTGTAGTGTTGTGTTGATCTATAGGGGAGGGAACCTATTTAACCTCCATTTTGTACTTCTTCATATTCTCTTTCCATCCCTCAATTATACCACCAAAACTTTGTTTTCATAGTCACTATGTCTACGGAATTTAGGACATCGTGGGCATTCATCTTGTTGCAACACAAACCTCTAGGAGGTCATGGGATTCGATAGGAGGCTTCCTAAACATTCCTTCACTCTCTCCAACCTTCATCTACCTCCTCATTCCCTCAATACGTCATCTCCATCCTAAAAAGGCTCTCAGAACCCCTCCTGTAGCAATACAAGACCTCTTGTAGCAACACCTATAGCACACTTGTAGCACCACTTTTCTTCACCTAATTCTCTCCCCACTTCAACCTTAGCTCAGTTAGGATGAATGATGGCCCCAATTTTTGATTTGATGATTGAGAGAAGGTCCCAGATCACTCCAAACATTCATTTTCCTCACTACAAATTGAAATAGAATTAGTGTTTTTCAATCATAAGCATGATACAAATTAGATTCTAATTTTCAAGTCAATGTGAAGTAGATAGATGATACATGAAATTATGTTGCTAATTTGATGAATTGTGCAAGATAGAGTAACTTTCCCTCTGCAAGTATATTAGCCCTTTTCCTTCCATGAAATGATTAATTAGCATCTACAAGTTGAACAAATGGCATTTGCATACTCATAGCTGGAATCGATTTTCAATTCTTCTTTCATCAATAATATTTCACTATAGTTTAGTAGAAGTAATGACCTCTGAACACCTTGATCTAATGTCATGACTAAGGGTGGCAAGAGTATAATCTAACCTATTGTGCATATATAAATGTCACCTCTAAGTTTGTATGGACATCGGGTTGTGTTGGGTCCCTATAATACTAATGATTACCCCATTACTATTGTAGTTGTACCCCTCATTAATATTGTTATGCCCCTATTGCCCCCATATTGTTATTATTGTGCCCCATAGAATCCCTATATTGTTATTTTTGTGGGTTTATATATTATTGTTAGGTCGGTTGGGTTATATTGTGACTCCTTAGACTCCTATATATAGAAAGGATGTTTTGTCATTTGTATCATCGAAGAATTGTTCATTTATGTAATGTAAATCTGGGCTGGTCAAACTCAGCCGACCTAACAATAATAATATAAAGCCACAAAAATAACAATAGAGGGATTCTATGGGGCATAGTAATAAAAATATGGGGGCAATAGTGGCACAACAATATTAATAAGGGGTACAACTACAATAGTAATGGGGTAATCACTAGTATTATAGCGACCCAACATGCCCCTCTCCTTCAAAAAAAGTGCTTTCCTCAATGCTTGAGTAGTTCCGGGTACTTCTATATAAAATTCTCTTCCTCCCATGTTGAATCTTCTGCAGATAAGTTCTTCCACTTGATAAGATACTCCAAAATTGATCAATTTTGTAGCTAGAGGGAAGTAATCTTCTTTTTTCTTAAATATATGCATACAAATAATTTCAAGCAACAATAAGAAATACAAAATAGAATTCATGAATAGTAAATTGTAGTCAAGATAAATACCCAAAAAATGATATTGATTTCAACCGTTCTTCCTCTTTCTTTCTAAGTCTAACATATGCATTGTCTTGCATTTTTGCATAACTTCGAAAAGAAAAAGGAGTTGAAATCCACAAAGCATCTATTTATTTCACTCTTGATATAGCTGTAAATGTCAGACCCTACCTCTCTCTATCTCTGATATCTACAGTGGCTTGTTGCAAAGTCATCCCTTGTGATTTGTGGATTGTTAATGCCCATGCCATTTTGAAAGGCATATGGTTTATATTCCCCCTAACAATAGGCATAACCAGTACAAGAATTGCATAATCCCTATCAAATGGAACACTACAATACTTTTCAAACAGAATTGTAAAAAATTGTAGAAGTTGTGGTGGATTTGGAGCAGGCGCAAAGAAAACATTTTCAATATATCCAAGTGCACCATTGACACGTTAACATCACACACCCTCCATCAGATAAAAATATTTCACGCTCCAACACATCATCATCACTATCACTTATTTATGTTCTTCTACTACATTTTGCAACACAACTCGCAATAGGAGACTATAACGATTTAAGCATTTTTATTTTGCCCAAATTGATAATATTATTCCTCGCAAATAAGTGAAAAGAAGAATAAAACAAATCCCTTTCCCATCAATCCAAGAAACTATCAACACACATCATAAGAATATCACAATAAGCAAGAAAAGGCACTGCATTTATAATATTGGTTAAAATATTATGAAAAGGCACATGCCTCAGTTCATCTCCTTGTCACCTATAAATCTTTTCCAAAGTCACAAGAATGTTAAATATTTCCCACAAATATTTCCCAGTTGTTCTACATGCATACAAGGGTTTATCTCTAACCGGAGGTAATTGGGCAAGGTTACCCACAATAATGATGGACTTGTCACCAAAAGGACAATCATTGTTTTCAAGAAAGGCCTTTTGCAAATGAGAACCTCTCTCTATGAATAGCCTTGGACCTCTAAAGTTAATACATCAATCAATATATATCAAATGTGCCTCATTTCTTCTTCAAACATTTCCAAATCCTACCCACATAGTGGATTCATATCGTTTATAGGAATTTTTAAAGAAGAATGTAATATTTTGCCATATATGTTAAAAGCAACAATACTAGTTGGAGCGGCAATAAAAAAGGTATTTTACCATCCATTATTTTCCGTAAATAGAATGAGAAATAAAATCAATGAGAGGATACTTCCAAGTTCCAATAGTACTCAAAATAATCATTTTTAAAGGACCATAATTTCCGCCATTAACAAAGTGTCGAAAAAATCAATTTCAAAAGCAACTAGTTGTTTTTTGATAGAGAGGAACACGAGAAATATGTGTCCCTAATGAAGATGCAATTCAAAACACCTGCACGTTGGGCATATTTTACAAAAATTGATCCATTATTATAAAAATCCATTTGATACCATCATTTCCTTCCAATTATAAACAATACCAAAGTCCCTTCTACCAAGATTATCAAGGTCTAAGATGTTTACATAGCTTGGAGGAACTAGTCACGAAATAGTCTTCTACTCCTCTAAATATCGATCAACATTTTATTCATGTATAAGTGGCTCCAAATCCTCTTCATTTCCTTTATTTGGAAAAGGGCCTCTATCATCATGCCATGTGTGATATCTCCAATTCCTTCAATTCTCAGCAATACTTTCAGTAAAGATCCCAATATCTAAACAATGTCACGAAATAGCTTGTATAAAAGAAACTCACTCCAAGAAAATGTTTCAAACTTTTCTCACCCTTCATCAGGAACAAGTATATTTCCTTGTCTCTTCCTTTGAAGCACATTTTTCAATATACTTCAAAACATGATGTCAAGAAAGAACTTCCTAACAATCAACATTTTCTTGCCACATTGTTAAAAGCTCAACATTGTTAACCTTTAAATGGTCATCATTTCATGTCAGTTCATACTTTTTTTTTCCCTTTTTCATCTTTGCACAATGTTGACTCTATATGAGCCTCCCATGGAGCATGATAATGACATGAAAGGACATACCCTTTTTTCCATAAACAAGAATAAACGTTGCATTTCATATGCCTTTGGAAACGGTTCACTAAATTCTCATAGTCTTCTTTGGGATTGCAAGAGTTTTTTTTTTAGTATTCAAAAGACATGGATTACCATTTACAGTTTGAGGGATCATGACATTTGGATGATGTACGTCACATATATTTGAGTTTGTAACATATTTTCCAAGGAGCACTTTTCTGCGCCAACTTCAGTGGTGTTAGACCAATCAAATGTTTCCATATTTGGTGCTTCAAGCAACCATATGGATCTGTGGATGTGAGCCAAACCTCTATGCTACCACTCATACCAGAAAAAATTCAACACATGTAGGTAACATATAATAGCCAACCATAAAAACATACCTTTTGCTTCAAATAATTAAAAGATCATAAAAAAGGAATGACAACAGATAGGCTATACCAAAATTATTTAGCACCAAGATATCTTTGCAAGACTATATCAAGAAATATATTGAATCTTTGGTGCATGTACATAGTGGCTATATGTGGGTACTGAATAACATTTTGAATCTTTTCCCATGCTCACTTTTTCGATGAGAATCTATGTTTGAAGGAATAACACTATGCAAAATCATACCACTTTGTGTCAACCACACTTAATGTAAAAAACAAAGTAGGGTAGCCCAACTGGTTGATCATGTGAGTCAGTTCAAAACCACTCTTTATCTAATAAGCCCTCGTACCCCTAAGACAATATCCAAAATGCTATAATTTTTCAACCAAATTATTATTTTGAAGAAAAGGAAAGTTGTGGATGCATCTCCCGAATAGTTGCAAGAACATTTTCATGAATTTTTTTCTTCAAGATGAAAGAATTTGTTCCCTAAATATGATGCCACATAATCATATTCAACAAGAAATATCGAAACCGAGGATGGATTACAAATATTTGATCATAAAATTTTAATATATGCAAACCATATTCATGAATCTCAACATTGCAAATACAAGGATGTGACCAGTCAACACCACCATAGGGAATAAAGTGGGGAATTCCATATCTAACAATCCTTCAATGTTATATCCATTAACCATAGATGTACCAATATCTAGCCAATTTATTGGTTCAACATATGTGTTATTTTCATTCTCAATAAATCTTCTCATCTAGTTAACTTCCTTGGATTCATTATGCAAACAGGAAAGAAAGTATGAGGGGTGACAATGCAAACAAGTAGCCCCATCTATCCTAGCTATTTCATAAACATCAATGTCAACATACTATAACATGCTAGAATCATCAGTAGCTCTTTCTAGAAGAGAACAACTGAATCCATGTCAATTTCAACATCCCTGTATTACTTTTCCATTTCAATTTTATAACACAATGCATCCACCACACGTTCTCTCTTTACATAGAACTCATAGTATTAAGATCAAACAACTCATCTTATCACAATCAAGAAATGTAGCTTCCCAACACGTCGTGGAAGCTTCTTCGCAATTGAGGAAATATATTATGGAAAACTTATCATGTGGATGCTATATTTATATTGACTACCACGAGCATGCATCACTTGCAATAGTGGATTTAAACATGCTATTAGAATCTCTTCAACTTGTGTCAAAAATCTTGGAACCTCAGGTTTCTAACCTAGATCCATGTTGTTAAAGTGAGAAAAGTGATGAGCTCCTTTCATGCACTTACATGTTTTGCAAATGGACCCTTCATGAAATTTGACAACTTGTATACATGGATAACATTCATTGCACACCTGGACCATATGTACAACATACAAACTGTCAATCGTCGACCGAAATTTTTATGCACATCAACCATATCTTCTCCAAAATGATAGGGAGAACTTTCCTTTTCTCTATGACACACCATTCTAGCTTGGCGATGATGCGAAACAACTCATGGAAATGGATCATTGGCTATATCATTTATTTCCAGAAAAGAATGGAAATTCATTCTCGTACATTCATTACACGGGAGAAAATTTTTCTTGCAAGAACGAAATATCTACAAAACAAGTTATCACTTCTATCAAGCATCCCAATGTAAACACAATGTTCGAAAACATACAACATTTGAGAAAATAGAGAAAAATTTGTAGACAATCAACAAAAAAGAAAATAAACATTCCAATGAAATGTTCTCCTACCTAAAGACGGAAGGTCCTAAACTTACGGTTAGTCAAGTGATATGTTTTGTCATTTTGTGTTATTTGAAAAGTTGGCCGTCGAACCTCGTGTTCAAGAGAAAATAAAGGTTTCACTACTTCTGAATCTATTTTTTGGTTACTAATCATTTCGACATTTTTCTGAAAAAATAATATGGTGAAAAAATACAATAGTCAAAACTTTACATGAAGAAGAAAAAAAATGCAAAAGAGAAAAAATGAACTACTTATGTTGTTGTGACAAATACATTATGTACATATTTAGTAAGGGTAACTATATTAACAATATGGTTGCTACTAGGAAAGCCCTAACCTTATTCACCAACACAACATCCCAAATTTTCAACCATTTCAAGGAATTGCTCATTCCTATAGTTGTCATCAACTACCAAAATTGTGTTTCTTTCATTTTTTTCACACAAAATACCACCGTATTTCATATCAAGACTCTCTTTTCAGACAAAATGTTCCCAAAGAAGATGGAAGTTAATACAAATTAAAAAAATATAAGTTCTTCACAACATAAACGTCCAGGAAAATGACCATCAAAACAAAATCTGCGCTACACTAAACCACTCCTCTTTTCATACTTACGATTTACATCTCCTCCCTCTTGTTGATTTGTTAAAGCTCTTTTCTTTTATTGGTATGAAGCTCTTCTCTGTGCTTTAATGACTTCCTTATTGTACAAATACAACTATTGTTGGTATTTATTTGATCATTTTCGTGTAGCAATAGAGAGAGGTCTTTTCACACCATTCATTTTTGAATTTCCTTGGATGCTAATACCTACTCTTCAACCTTGAAGAAACTAAATATTAACAAGTATGCCTTCAAATTTCAATGATATATACAAACAAGAAATATTTGAAAAATTATCTTTCCCACCAAGAAGTTTGAACATAAGGAACAATGACGCCCTTATAGATAATCGAAGAGGTCATAGAAACAAATTTTATATCAACATGCAAAAAACCAAACACATGGAAGGCTTTCAACCAATGCAATATAACTTCAAAATGTGAATACAATTATTTTATAAAAATGAGCTTCATGTGGATGACTAAGTTTCTCAGAGGATAAGAAACACCTTCAGTAGGGGGGTGATGATGAGTCCCATCAATAGGTATATCTTGAAGTTCATTATGCTATCCTCTAGCCATAAAACTATAGTTTTCTCACATTTCTTTACATTTTTTGTTATAATATGCTTAGTATGAAGAGTAAAAGGTGTTTTTCATAGTAAGTGGCCTAATGTGTTAGATTCCAAGAAAATAAGAATTTTTGAGGCATTTAGTGTGCAAGGGCTTGATGAAGATAATCATGAGGGAATCTAGGGACTCTTATGCACCTCCTTAACTCTCTAACTCAACTTAAGATCATCAAAACCTAACTGACAATATCGAAATCAATAACATCCCAGTAACTCCAAGTGCATGAGAAGTTCAAGGAGGACAAGATCCACAATTTTTTAGATCAAGGAAGAAATCACTCCTATTTTCAAGGTAGCTTCTATAAGCTATCCTTTTGTATAAATAAACAATCTAAAAGGCTCATTGGGATTCAAATTTTTTATTCAACTAGGTTTAGCTATTGTGTTGAGAGCTCGACGTTGTTATTTTTACTTTCAGGTGATTTACGAGACTTTTACTTTATTATAATGAGAAGTTAGTTATTAATCAGCATTTGAGTTAGTTTTAGAGGGTTCAGATCCTTGGGTTTTGGCCCAACCTAGAGGATTTTGTCCCTCTTTTGTACTTTTGTTTTGTTCTTAGTTCCATGAATTTCATAGCTTTCTTTCATTGCAATACATGTTAAGCTAAAAAAATATGTGATTGTAAGATTCCCAATCACCTCCCTTTTGGGAGAATGGTTGGAAATATTTACAATCTCAGTGCAATTTGTTCTTGTTTTTGATTTCTTAGAAACAAATAGATGATAGTTGTCCTTCTTCATATTTAATTTTTGCAACTTAGAGTTAGTTCATTGATTAGAATATTGTTGTGGCATAGAATAAATATTTTTCAAATTAAACTCATATTTTCCATCATAGTTTATATCTCCATGTTAATCATAATTTGATGGATTCATGTGTCTAGTTGTAGTGTCATGTTGATCTGTAGGGAGGTCACCTATTTCACCTCCATTTTGTACTTCTGCATATTCTCTTTCCATCCCACAATTATACCCCCAAAACATTGTTTTCGCAATCACTCTGCCTAGGAAATTTAGGACACCGTGGGCATTCATCTTGTTGCAAGACAAACCTCTGAGAGGTCATGGGATTGGATAGGAGGCTTCCCAAACATTCCTTCACTCTCTCCAACCTTCATCTACCTCCTCATTCCCTCAATATGTCATCTCCACCGTAAAAAGGCTCTCAGAACACCTCCTATAGCAATACAAGAGCTCTAGTAGCAGCACCTATAGCAGGCCTGTAGCACCACTTTTCTTCACTTGATTTTCTCCCCACTTCAACCTTAGTTCAATTAGGATGAATAATGACTCCAATTTGTGATTTGATGATCGAGAGAAGGTCCCAGACCACTCAAAACATTCATTTTCCTCACTACAAATCAAAGTAGCATTAGTGTTTTTCAATCACAAGCATGATACAAATTAGATTTCTAATTTTCAAGCCATTGTGAAGTAGATAGATGATACATGAAATTATGTTGCTAATTTGATGAATTATGCAAGATAGAGTAACTTTCCTTCTGCAAGTAGGTTAGCCCTTTTCCTTCCATGAAATTATTAATTAGCATCTACAAGTTGAAAAAATGGCATTTTCACTTTCATAGCTGGAATAAATTTTCAATTGTGTTTTCATCAGTAATATTTCACTATAGTTTAGTAGGAGCAATGACCTCTGAACACCTTGATCTAATGTCATGACTAAGTGTGGTAAGAGTATAATCTAACCTATTGTGCATATAGAAATGTCACCTCTAAGTTTGTACGAACATCGGGTTGATAACTTGAGTTGAGGAGCCCTTTGGAGTTGGAACATTCTTGGTGCAATACAAAGGCTCACCAGTAATCACTAGTAAGTCTAGACATTTAAAAAAATACTCCAACATAAGTGCTGATAAAAATGTAAAATACTTCATAACACATCTCAAATTGCTAAAACAAATCATAAAATTTGATTAAATTATAAACTTTATTATTATTTATTATTATTAATTATATTATTATTAAGCATGATAACATTTCAAAAAACATAGAACATATGGATTCTTTGCATCGAGATTTACCCTCACTTACCATACAGATTATGATGGGTCAATATCATGGCTTATCAATACACATGAAAAAAACATAGCTCACTTTTAAAACAACACATGTTCATATTGAATTCTTTATTATTTTATTTTAATAAATTTAATTAAAATGGAAAAAGGGGGAAAACTACTTTGTAGATAAATCTCCACCATTGATTTGTATAAATTACTATGAATATTCTAAAAAAATTTATGGAGGTTAAATCCCCACCATCCACCAAGTAATTATTGATAATTAAATTAAAATTCGGAAATCACAAATAATGGTGAGAAGTAACTCTAGTAAGAACATTTATTTATATCTTTTTTTTATCCATTTTATTATGCAAATACTTTCTTAAACTAGCGGGACCATATTTATATTAATAAAATGTGGTTGATAAATGTTGATGGACATGTATCAACCAATATCAATATAACTAATATTATAAGTAAATAATATTACAATACTAATATTATTATTAATATTATTAATATTACATATTCATAAATTATAATAATAATACATAAATATAAATTAATGAATAACAATTTAAAATAATTTTAGAAATAAAAAATAAATATAATTTCACACATAAGAAAACATTATAGAAATAATTAAACATGATTTAAGTAATTATTTAAAAAAATATAAAGAAGTATAAAAAAATGATTTAAATATGATAAAATTAAAAATATTATATTAACAAAATCAAGTAAAAAATATTAATAAAAATTAATAACCTAAATATATAACATTATTCATCATATAGCCCCAAGGGTTAGCTCATTTGGTAAAATCAGTGCCTCGCCATCGGGAGGTCACAGGGTCCATTCTCATCGAAGCCCTTGGGGTTAGGCCTAGCTAGTGGGCCGCATGCTAGATTTCCTTTGGGTTTGACCAGCCCAGATTTTTTTGTGGACGTAGGCCACTCGTTGACCAGGGTGTCCATGAACCACAGCAAAAAAAAGAAAGAAAAAACATTATTCATCATAGAAATATAATAATAATGATAATTAAAAATATTAAGAAGTATAACCATAGGAAAAAGTAAGGGCATTGAAAAGAACAAAATTTCTACATGATCAACAACCATTGTGAATTGCTAACAGTCATTGACGATGGTTAACAAAGGATGATTCTGACACTCTTTGTCACACTTCGACAGAAAAATGAAAACAAATTTCAAACATTACATGATCAATGATAAGAACCCAAAATTTACTAACATTGAAAGGAATTAAGAAAACATATTTTTAATGAGGTATATTTAATTTCTAATAATAACCATACATTGCACAACAAAATTCAACTTTAACCATTGGACCAAAACATAATTATTTGATGTGAGCCTCTTCCAAACCACATCAGTGGTGTAAAAAGAAACACCAATTCAAATCAACAACATAATGATCATGATAGTTAATTCTTTCAAGCCAATCCCTTCTCATTTTCCCCCTTGATTCTCTTTGGTGCAAATGATATAAAGTTTCAACATCTGATTTCATTCGATTTAAAACATGAATATTCTTATTGACAAAATCAGGATGGAAGCCATGTCTTCTATCAAACCTTGCATGATAAAGGTAACAAAACTAATGGTTTCCACAATATATTTAATCACTTTAATGTAATACAGACCATCATTGTTCTTCATATATATGAATCATTAATAAAAGGATAAAATTAAAATCAGTACATTCAAAGAAAACAACTAAACAAAAACAAAATTGTTGATTTATGATTTTGATTATCTCATATTGAAACATAAATGTAACAGAATTCAAAAGGAGAGAAAAAGGAAGAAACAAGCACAATTCAACCAATGAAAATACAACAACACCACATAAAAGTTTATTAGCACATGCAATTTCTTTGAAATAGACAATTTACTTACTTGATCAATCAACAAATCTATTGAAATAAGGAACAAGAAAAACACAAAAATTATAAAGGTGCATACAAATAATTGCAAAAAATAACAACAGCTAGAGTGAAGTAATCTTCTTTCTTCTTAAATACATGCATACAAATAATTGCAAGCAACAACAACAAATACAAAAGAGAATTCATGAATAGTAAATTATATTCAAGATCAATACCCCAAAAATGATATTGACTTCAAATGTTCCTCGTGTTTCTTTCTAACTCTAACATACGCACTGTCTTGCATTTTTTCATAACGTTGAAAAGAAAAAGGAGTTGAAATCCATAAAGCATCTATTTATTTCACTCTTGATATAGTTGTAAATGTTAGACCCTGCCTCTCTCTATCTCGAATATCTACAGTGGCTCATTGCAAAGTCATCCCTTGTGATTTGTGTATTTTTAATGCCCGTGCCATTTTGAAAGGCATAAGGCTCATATTACCCCAAACAATAGGCATAATCAGTACAAGAATTATATAATCCTTATCAAATGGAACACTACAATACTTTTCAAACATAACTGTAACAAATTGTAGAAGTTGTGGTAGAATTGGAGCAGGCGCAAAGAAAATATTTTCAATATATCCAAGTGCACCATTGACAAGGGCAACTTAAAACCAAAAATTACACGTTAACATCACACACCCTCCATCACATAAAAATACTTCACGCTCCAACACATCATCATCACTATCACCTATTTATGTTCTTCGACTACATTTTGCAACACATCTCGCAATAGGAGACCATAACGATTTAATCATTTTTAGATTGCACAAATTCATAATATTATTCCTCGCAAATAAGTGAAAAGAAGATTAAAATGAATCCCTTTCCCATCAATCCAAGAAACTATCAACACATGTCATAAGAATATTGCAATAGGCAAGAAAAGGCACTACATTTATAATATTGGTTAAAATATTATGAAAAGACACTTGCCTAAGTTCATCTCCTTGTCACCTATAATTTTTTTCCAAAGTCACAACAATGTTAAATATTTCCCACAAAACTTTACAAGTTGTTCTACCTGCATAAAAGGGTTTATCTCTAATAGGAGGCAGCTGGGTAAGGTCACCCACAATAATGATGGACCTGCCACCAAAAGATAATCATTGTTTTCAAGAAAGGCATTTTGCAAATGAGAATCTCTCTCTATGAATAGCCTTGGATGTATAAAGTTAATATCATCAATCAATATATATCGAATGTGCCTCATTTATTCTCGAAACATTTCCAAATCCTACCCACACAGTGGATTATTTCTAGGAAAACTAGTGTCTTTTCGATCGAGTAACCCTCTAGGTTTGGTAGCTACCCTAGAAACAATAGTTAAAATTAATTCAATGATTTCTTCTATGCACAATAGATAAGAGAAGGATGATAGGACCAACCTGGAACTTTTGTTTGATCCTTTGCTCGATTTTTCTCTCCCTTGATAGAGCTCGTAATTCCTCTCCGTACTTATCCCGCTTGAAGAGTACCTGTAGAAACACAGTAGCAAAGAACTATCAAAGCATATTGATCTATTGTAACATAAACACTATAGAATCAGATGTATAATGAACATACATTGGCATCCACAAATAATAACATTCACAAGTGCACAATTGTATGGAGGAAAACTTGAGGAACTTTATTATATAGAAGAGAGGATTACAACCCAATTGGCTGATCCAGCATCATCCTCCCAGCATCAAGCCCTCTTCACCTCATGAAATAGAAAATCACACCAACAATACAATCCTCTTATCTCAAACACAAACTATTAGCACTTCCTTGCAATTCACAACATTCCAGCCTCTAGATCTCTTAGATGAGGGATCCATTTATAGATGTGGGGAAGGGTGTGAGTCATATCTGGGGTTTTGATTAGTGTCATTCCACATGTTACATTTGGTTCCACTTGGAGATTTCTTGGATATCTTACTCATCCCTGCGCGAATTCAGACAGACAAGTGTCATATGAGAAGTTTCTAGAAGATTCCTTGAGTATCCACTTAGCAAACTATCTCAGACATTTGTTCATCCTCGCTCACCACACCCTATAGAAGGCCTCATCAGTATGAATTGCACCTGGCTAGTGTAGAAGTTAGTATGCATCGCACCCTGACAGTGGAGCAGTCAATATGGTCCAGTTTATGCCAATTCTGGAACTTTTGGGGAATGATGTAATCAGATGAACATGATCTTTTAGGGTATGAAAAAACACTTTTAGGGGATGAAAAGCCCTAGTTTATTGAAATATAACATTGGGGTTGAAGTGCCAAAATATGTCTATAATAGTTACCCCCTAAAGCATGAATTCATAAATCTTGATGTTGGATGAAATGCCTTAACATGAAGATCTGAGGTTTCAAACTAGAAGGTGACCTGTATAAGATACAATACAATACATCATCATAATATAATTTTCATGATGTAGCTGAGGCAGGCATTCCCATGCTCAGCTTTATAAATTCATTTCATGTACATAGAACAGATATCCGTCCACATATGCAGATTAGTGATTCTTCAGTTGTAGAGTCATCATTCTTGGTCTGGATATCCATCTGTGCAGCTTCTATGTACATTTGATGTATTTCTATCCTTGAATATATAACAACCCAAATGGATGAAACTAGATCCGGGGTCTTCAAAAATCATTCAATCTTTGCTCGATGTACAAGTCGATCCATGTCAAAAGATGTTTTGAAGTCGAACATGGAGCGACATCGCCTGATTACCAGCCAATAATGTGAGCTATTAACAGATGCGAAATGAATCACCAAAAATGATGATAACCCTCAAGGTACTACAGTAGAATTCACGTGGTGTGAATATATGATCCAATGTCAAACACCACACAAACTCTTTCAGTTGAAGGCTATTGATGTAAACCTATTGCCAGAAGTGAGAAACTTGCCATTGAGCCATGCAAGCTTCAAAGTAATGAAAGGGTTGTTTCAAAGTCGACTTCTTGGATAATGTGTTGATGTCAACAAGAAGTGACCCGTTGTAGGAGGGGCTTAATGCATCCCACATCTATGACACGAAATGAAGGAAATGATTTCTAGAGGTGAAAACGATTTGATGACATAAGGTTCAGGAATGGCGGTAATGAAAAATGAAGGTTGAAGGTATTGCAGTGGACGAGGCATTAACTGGGTTTATGATTTCTCAACTGAATGAATTCTCTTGAACATGTTGGAGACACTGAGATGGACTGGTAGCATTAACCACAAAATATGGATGGTGTGGAAGACTAATGGTTAGATGACCGGTGAATGAAATAACCCAACCCGACTCAATAATGGTGATGGAGTGAAAGTGTCATGTTCAAGAGCGACCTGCTACCACAAATTTCTTCAAGTTTTCTTCTCTTCTTCCGTAGTCATTGCTGACCAATACCTCTTTATTTCTGGAAATCTTACGGAGGATAACATATGCTCATTCTACAATTTTCCCTTCGAGCAAACCTGTCGCTAAGTTTTAACAAGTCTAGCAACAATGAAACTCATTCTTGTCTAGGTGGAAAAGTTTGTTGCTATTGTTTTAACGCGTTTAACGAGAAAGATAACTCGGTCCTTTTAATGTTTAGAGAGTTTGAAAAGGGATGAAAAGGAAACTTTGAAAGTTTTTTTATGTAGAATAATCCCTTAAGTCTGAAAAAGGATAAAATAATACAAGAGGGATGACTTTTCTGATCACTTTAACGAGCCAAAAAAGACAAGCGCTCAAACGTTTTCATGAGATAATCCTTGGGTCCGAAAAATATTAAAATGTACAGGAGGGATGGCACTTCCAATCACTTTAACAAGCTGGAAAGGCCAATTGCTCGACAATCTTTTCATATTTAACGAGTTTAAAAAGAGTTTAAAGGAGACTCGTTTTTGAAGAACGAGTGGTGTATAAGGGAGCAACTGGTTCCAGATAAGCTTGGAACTTCTCAAAACATGGTCGTTTCTGGGAAAAGGTTAGCTAACAAGATCACTCATTGCAATTGTTCCTCAAATGGGTAAACAACCAAGTGGAAGCGTATGATCAGCCAAAAGAATGGAGGTGATGGGAGGTACACAACCAAGGCTCAAAAGGTTAATAGTCATGGCAATCACAAAGGTTAATTACCCAAGATGGGTTTATTTTTTAATGAGCTTGAACCATGGTGGAACTATGCTCAGTGGTAGCTTCATTTTTTAACAACATTAAACCGTGGGGAAACTATGCTTGGTTTTAGTTTTTCTTTTTTATACAAGCTAGAATCGACAAAACTAAAATAGCTAGAAAAGAAAAAGCTAGAAATGACAAATCTAAAAGGCTAAAAAGATAAAAATCTAGAAAATGAAATTGAAAAAGGTTTGCATGCCCCCAACATGGTGAAAAGGAGAGTATTTTGTAACAATATGGGAACTACTGTGGTTATGGTAGGATGGTTTCATCCATAGAATAGACAAAACACTTCCTTGGCTTCATCCACAGAATATACAAAGGTGATTGGTGTCGTCTCAGACCAATCACATAACCAATAGGGGAAATCATATGGTAGGATGGTTTCATCCACAAAATAGACAAAACACTTCCTTGGCTTCGTCCATAGAATAGACAAACGTCAAAGGTGTCTCAAACCAATTACATAACGTACAGGGAAACTTATCTTTTCACCTGGGTTCGTCTGCTAAATAGACAAGGGTGCATGCCCCCTAAGCTTTGTTACATTCACCGGACTACTCTCGGCAATCAGGTGGATGGAATGAAGATTGAAGAGACACTCTCGATGCAAAAGGACCATTTAGGGATGATGTTTGACTTGGAGATGTGCTTGAACTAGGAAATGAAAGTTGGTCAACAGTGACAATTTTTCCTTCATGTGGGAAACACATCACTTGGAAGAGTGTTGAAACAACCGCTTCCATGTTATAAACATAGTCACATCCAAGGAATAGATTGTAATCTAAAGGTCTTCGGACTACCATCACATTCAAGTGAACGGTTTTCCTACCCAAAGTTATCAGTAACTTAGGAAGGATCCCTATTGGTCGATTGGTTCCTTTGTTAAAGCCTGACAGATTCTGTGTAACAGGCATAAGTGATGGCGAACCAAGCACTTTCCAATTAGTTGAGAAAAGGATAGTCACTCATGCACTTTCATCAATGATAGTGCCAAACACGACCATTTTTTAAATTTGTACTATGATCCGGAAAGGTACAAAAGATGGAAGGCAGGATCTTGCTAGTCGATTCCAATCAAAGGAAGTGACTAGACTGCTTGGAGGGGGTACCAAATAAACAGGATAATTAACCCCTTGAGTTATGAGAACTAGGGAATTTTCCTCCTATTGTGAAGGAATGGGTAGATTGCCCCCAAGTTCATCAGATTCTGAAGTAACAAAAATAATTTGAATGGCATCATTCTCACTCTCTTCTGGAAGGGTATGACCTTCTAAAGGTAAAATCAGGTCAACTGTTCCATAGACCTGTTGACTTTTGTCGGGTATAGACTCAAACGATTCACTTTCAGTGATAGTGGTTTCGACCGATGGTTGATTTAAGTCAGTCAGTTCTTCAACTAGTAAAGGACTTAGGGAGAGTTACCTGTAGCTAGTTGGAAGTCGCTACAATGATGCAGGATAGCTATCCAATACTCTTTTGGCTTCATCCAAAAAGGGACAAAGGTGAAGGTGATGGTTCCCTTCACATAACTTACACAGAAACCTAAACTTTTTTGTCTGTTCATGAATTTTACTATCACTAGTTGAAGGTGTGTTATCAACATGATTTCTAGTAGTTGATGACACAGGATGGTGAGAATGGGGAGACCATTCTCTCAATATCTAAGGAAGGCAAGGAGAGTCTCGAGAAAAATGGTCACCTGCACAAATCATGCATGGAAATCTAGGTCTTGAAAGTCTGGCATTCGGATTTTCACCAGATGATGCATTGTTGCCCCCTTGCTAAATTGCCTTCTTCTTCTTCTCCTTCCCTTTCTTCTTCTTCTCAGTCACATGGTTACTAGCATCGCTACTTTCACCAAGCAAAGAGGAAGAAGGGCAGCGAGAAACAAACAAAGAAGATTGCAAAGGGTCAACTTTAGTATCAACTGGATGTTGATTCGATTGCTGTGGAAATGTGGTATCTTGAACCACAAAGGTTGAGAAAAGCCATACTGGCAGGAAAATTGTAAATCCTGGAAGGGACAATGTGGCCATATGCAGAGCACCAATATTTCCCCGAGAAGAAAAAGGACTAGGATTCCCCTCAAAAGGGATTCCTTGATTGCTGGACTCCATTATCTCAACCTAAGATCAACGAAGGAACTGGGATGTTATTCCAAATTAATAAATTTTAATGACGCTTTGACACAAATTTGCTTTTTCAATTTTTAAGAGTCGAGAAAAATCTAAAGATGTCTCTAGTCCCCTTCGATTTTTAATGAGCCTGAAGTGGCAAGTGCTCAGATGGACCTTTTCTTTTAGGGAGTGGAAAAGGAATGAAAGTGACTACTCTAGAAAATATAGACAGAAGGATTACCAAACCAATCGTAAAACTGGAATATACACCTTGGTGATAAATTAAAGAGAAATTACCAAGGACTTATGTACGGTAGTCAATCTTCCCAAATGTTGTGTTCAGTGCATTTTGATCAATAGGGCGGCAGACACAACTTCCTATCGGTAAAGGATATAAGTCTAATTTGGTCTCCCAATATATACGCGATGATGCGGGGATCACAAGTCCGTGCTAGCACTTATCGTGTCAAGGAGGAGGAATCACCCAACCTTCGATGAAAATGATAGTTACTAGTTTTTACGACATCGGAACACATCTCTAGCCTAGACCTTTAGATGTGTTGCATTAAGTTCCAAAGCGTTGTTAGGTTCATTGAGATTTATTTTAGAGTTGATCTTGTTTAAAGTTTTCCTTTCAATGGTTCACCATGTGATGTTGATTAAAAATTCCTAAAATGCAATCTACAATGATAAACAATCGTTGTTTATTTTGAGCAATGAAAATCCTAGCTACTAGGGACAGAAAATTACGATTCTTTAAAACAAAGAGAAAAGAGCACACACTAATGCACTTTCTTAAATCATTTTTCGCACACGAACTAAATGAAAATGCAAATGCATGTATTTTTTTCGTTCCCCTTAATGTGAAAAATGCCAAAAAGGAAAAACAAATGTAGCAAAGATCTGAAATATATCATTCAAAATGACATTTTCGACAATTTCTTTTTTCAAAATAGAGAGGAAGACTAAACGAAACTTTTCAATTTCGAATAGAAAATGATTTCGACACTTCAAATATCAAAAAATCAAATCACATACATGACAAAAAGTTCAATTGATATCCAACGAAGGAAGAACCATGACACTTCTCTTTTTGACACAAAACGACAGTTACGACACTTTTTGTACCAAAGCGACAGTTCGATTTAAGCAAATTTCAGCAAAGGATTGTAAATGATGGACAAATACATAAAAACATTTACTAATCCTAATCAATGGAGGCTGATTTATGTGATGCAAGCAAGCTTCAGTAATGAGGTATTGTTCATAAGCAACAAAAATAACCAAACAAAACTGAAAACAAGGATAGAAACCCCAAATTTCTAGAATGGAAATTGGTTCAGTCAGTCATCGCACTTAGGCTTCATAGAAATAAGGATGCATCATGCTTTATAGACTCGGGAGGTGTAATGCATACTGGTTGACAGTGACGGACCATGCGATGGGCTAGGGAGTGCAACTGAAGTGGGCTTTGGCTCAAATTTGTAGCTGATTCAGTGAGTCAAGCTGAGCTATGATGGATAGTAGAGAGCAAAGTACAGAGGAATGATCTTCAGAGGTTACTGAGCTACCAAAAGGGGATCTAAAATTATTGTAAGTCAAATGTTCAATTCATAAACTAAATCAAAGATTAAATAAAGCAGTGTTTATCTATTATGCAATTGCAGAGAAAGAGTAGTTCGAAGGCTACCTGGCTGACTTCAGGCTCTGTCTATAGTTTATAAAACAAACAAAAACAACTAGCAAGCATCTATTCAATCCCTAGCAGAGTGGCCATTTTGTCTCTGGGAAAACTAGTGTCTTTTCGATCGACTAGCCCTCTAGGTTTGGTAGCTACCCTAGAAACAACAGTTCAAAGTACTTCAACAATTTCTTCTATGCACAATAGATAAGAGAAGGATGAGAGGACCAACCTAGAACTTTCATTTGATCCTTTGCTCAATTTTTCTCTCCCTTGATAGAGCTCACAACTCCTCTCCGTACTTCTCCCTCTTGAAGAGTACCTATAGAAACACAGTAGCAAAGAACTATCAAAGCATCTTGATCTATTGTAACATAAACACTACAGAATTAGATGTATAATGAACGTATATTGGCGTCCACAAATAAAAACATTCACAAGTGCACAATTGTATGGAGGAAAACTTGAAGAACTTTATTAAATAGAAGAGAGGATTACAACCCAGTTGTCTAATCTAGCATCATCCTCCCAACATCAAGCCCTCCTCACCTCATGAAATACAAAATCACACCAACAATACAATGCTTTTATCTCAAATACAAACTATCAGCACTTCCTTGCAATTCACAACATTCCAGCCTCTGGATCTCTTAGATGAGGGATCCATTTATAGATGTGCGGAAGGGTGTGAGTCATTTATGGGGTTTTCATTAGTGTCATTCCACTTGTTATATTTGGTTCCACTTGGATATTTCTTGGATCTCTTACTCATCCTTGGGCGAATTCAGAGAGGCAAGTGTCATATGAGAAGTTTCTAGAAGATTCCCTGAGCATCCACTTAGCAACCTGTCTCGAACATTTGTTCATCCTCGCTCACCACACCCTACAAAAGGCCTTATCAGTATGCATTCGACTTTGCTAGTGTAGAAGTTTGTATGCATTGCACCCTAACAGTGGAGCAGTCAGTATGGTCCAGTTTAGGCCAATTTTGGAACTGTTGGGGAATGATGTAATCAGATGAACATGATATTTTAGGGTATGAAACAACACTTTTAGGGGTTGAAAAGCCCTAGTTTATTGACATATAACATTGGGGTTGAAGTGCCAAAATACGTCTATAACAGTTACCCCCTAAAGCATGAATTCATAAATCTTGATGTCGGATGAAATGCTTTATCATGAGGATCCGAGGTTTCAAACTAGAAGGAGACCTGTATAAGATACAATATGATACATCATCATAATATAATTTTCATGATGTAGCTGAGGTAGGCATTCCCATGCTCAGCTTTATAAATTCATTTCATGTACATAGAATAGATATTCGTCCACATATGTAGACTGGTGATTCTTCAGTTGTAGAGTCATCATTCTTGGTCTCGATAACCATCTATGCAGCTTCTATGTGCATTTGATGTCTTTCTATCCCTGAATATATCATAGCCCAAATGGATGAAACTAGATCTGGGGTCTTCAAAACTCATTCAATCTTCACTCAATGTACAAGTCGATCCATGTGAAAAGATATTCTGAAGTCGAACATGGACATCGCCTGATTACCAGCCAATAATGTGAGCTATTAACAGACGCGAGAGGAATCACCAAAAATGATGATGACCCTCAAGGTATTACAGTATAATTCATGTGGTGTGAATATATGATCCAATTTCGAACACCACGCAAAATATTTCAGTTGAAGGCCATTGATGTAAACTTATCATCAGAAGTGAGAAACTAGCCATTGAGCCATGCAAGCTTCAAACTACTGAAAGGGTTGTTTCTAAGTCAACTTCTTGGATAACGTGTTGATGTCAACAAGAAGTGACTTGTCGTAGGAGGGCCTTAATGCATCCCACATCTACGACACGAAATGAAGCAAATGATTTCTAGAGGTGAAAAAAAATTGATGACATAAGGTTTAGGAATGGCGGTCATGAAAAATGAAGGTTGAAGGTATTACAGTGGATGAGTCATTAACTAGGTTTATGATTTCTCAACTGAATGACTTCTCTTGAACATGTTGGCGACACTAAGATGGACTGGTAGTGTTAACCCCAAAAGATAGATGGTGTGGAAGACCAATGGTTAGATGACCGGTGAACGAAATAACCCAACCCGACTCATTAATGGTGATGGAGTGAAAGTGTCATGTTCAAGAGCGACCTGCTACCATAAATTTCTTCAAGTTTTCTTCCCTTCTTCCCCAGTCATTGCTGACCAATACTTCTTTATTTCTGGCATGCTTACGGAGGATAAAATATGCTCATTCTATAATTTGCCCTTCAGGCAAACCTGTTGCTATGTTTTAACAAGTCTAGCGACAGTGAAACTCGTTATTGTCTAGGTGGACAAGTTTGTCGCTATTGTTTTAATGAGTTTAGCGACAAAGATAACTCGGTCCTTTTCATGTTTAGAGAGTTTGAAAAGGGATGAAAAGGAAACTCCAAAAGTTCTTTTACGTAGAATAATCCCTTAAGTCCGAAAAAGGATAAAATAATACGAGAGGGATGACTTTTCTAATCACTTTAACAAGCCTAAAAAGACAAGCGCTTGAACTTTTTCATGAGATAATCCCTCGGGTCCGAAAAATATTAAAATGTACAGGAAGGATGGCACTTACAATCACTTTAACAAGCTGGAAAGGCCAATTTCCCGATAATCTTTTCATATTTAACGAGTCGAAAAAGAGTTTAAAGGAGACTCGTTTTTTAGGAATGAGTGGTGTATAAGGGAGCAACTGGTTCCGGGTAAGCTTGGAACTTCTCAAAACATGGTCATTTCTAGGAAAAGGTTGGCTAACAAGATCACTCATTGCAGTTGTTCCTCAAATGGGTAAACAACAAAGTGGAAGTGTATGCTTAGCCAAAAGAATGGAGGTGATGGGAGGTACACAATCAAGGCTCAAAAGGTTAATAGTCATGGAAATCACAAAGGTTAATTACCCAAGATGGGTTTATTTTTTAACGACCTTGAACCATGGGGGAACTATGCTCAGTGGTAGCTTCATTTTTAAATGATCTTAAACTGTGGGGAAACTATGCTTGGTTTTAGTTTTTCTTTTTTATGCAAGCTAGAATCGAAGAAACTAAAATAGCTAGAAAAGAAAAAGCTAGAAACGACAAATCTAAAAAGCTAAAAAGCTAAAATCTAGAAAATGAAATTGAAAAAGGTTTGCATGCCCCCGGCGTGGTGAAAGGAGAGTCTTTTTTAACCATATGGGAACTAATGTGGTTATGGTAGGATGGTTTCATCCACAGAATAGACAAAACACTTCCTTGGCTTCGTCCGCAGAATAGACAAAGGTGAATGGTGTCTCAGACCAATCACATAACCAATAAGGGAAATCATATGGTAGGATGGTTTCATCCGAAAAATAGACAAAACACTTCCTTGGCTTCATCCATATAATACACAAAGGTGAAAGGTGTCTCAAACCGATCACATAACCTACAGGGAAACTTATCATTTCACCTGGGTTCGTCTACTGAACAAACAAGGGTGCACACCCCCTAATCTTCGTTACATTCACCAGACTACTCTCATCAATCAGGTGGATGGAATGAAGGTTGAAGAGACACTCTTGATGAAAAAGGGCCATTTAGGGATGATGTTTGACTTGGAGCTGTGCTTGAACTAGGAAATGAAAGCTGGTCAACAGTGACAATTTTTCCTTCATGTGGGAAACACATCGCTCGGAAGAGTGTTGAAACAACTGCTTCCATGTTATAAACATAGTCACATCCAAGGAATAGATTGTAATCTAAAGGTCTTGGGACTACCATCACATTCAAGTGAACGGTTTTCCTTCCCAAAGTTATCAGTAACTTAGGAAGGATCCCTAATGGTCGATTGGTTCCTTTTAAAGCCTGACAGATTCTATGTAACAGGCATAAGTGATGGTGAACCAAGCACTTTCCAATTAGTTAAGGAAAGGATACTCACTGATGAACTTTCATCTATGATAGTGCCAGACACGATCATTTTTGTAAATTTGTACTTTGATATGGAAACGTACATAAGATGGAAGGCAGGATCTTGCTAGTCAATTCCAATCAAAGGAAGTGACTAGACTGCTTGGAGGGGGTACCAAATAAATAGGACAATTAACCCCTTGAGTTATGAGAACTGGAGGATTTTCCTCCTATTGTGAAGGAATGGGTAGATTGTCCCCAAGTTCATTAGATTCTGAAGTAACAAAAAGAATTTGAACGACATCGTTCTCACTCTCTTCTGGAAGGGTATGATCTTCTAAAGGTAAAATTAGGTCAATTTCACCCTTGACCTGTTGACTTTTTTCATGTATAGACTCAAACGATTCACTTTCAGTGATAGTGGTTTCGACCGATGGTTGATTTAAGTCAGTCGGTTCTTCAACTAGTAAAGGACTTGGGGAGATTTTCCTGTAGCCGGTTGGAAGTCATTGTGGTGATTAAGGACGATTATCCAATACTCTTTTGGCTTCATCCAAAAAGAGACAAAGGTGAAGGTGATGGTTCCCTTCACATAACTTACACGAAAACCTAAACTTTTTTGTCTGTTCATGAATTTTACTATCACTAGTTGAAGGTGTGTTATCAACATGATATCGAGTAGTTGATGACACAGGATGGTGCGAATGGGGAGATCATTCTCTCAATATCTAAGGAAGGCAAGGAAAGTCTCGAGAAAAATGGTCGCTTGCACAAATCATGCATGGAAATCTGGGTTTTGAAAGTCTGGTGTGCGGATTTTCAGCAGATGATGCATTGTTGCCCCCTTGCTAAATTGCCTTCTTCTTCTTCTCCTTCCCTTTCTTCTTCTTCTCAGTCACATGGTTACTAGCATCGCTACTTTCACCAAGAAAAGAGGAAGAAGGGGAGCGAGAAACAAACAAAGAAGATTGCAAAGGGTCAACTTCAGTATCCACTGGATGTTGATTTGATTGCAGTGGAAATGCGGGATCTTGAACCACAGAGGTTGAGAAAAGCCATACTGGCAGGACAATTGCAAATCCCTAAAGGGACAATGTGGCCATATGCAAAGCACCAATATTTCCCTAAGAAGAAAAAGGACTAGGATTCCCCTCAAAAGGGATTCCTTGATTGCTGGACTCCATTATCTCAACCTAAGATCAATGAAGGAACTGTGATGTTATTCCGAATTAATAAATTTTAATGATGCTTTGACACAACTTTTTTTTTTCAATTTTTAAGAGTCGAGAAAAAGCTAAATATGTCTCTAGTCCCCTTTGATTTTTAATGAGCCTGAACCGACAAGTGCTCAGATGGACCTTTTCTTTTAGGGAGTTGAAAAGGAATGAAAGTGACTACTCTGGAAAATATAGACAAAAGCATTACCAAACCAATCGCAAAACTGCAATATACACCTTGGTGATAAATTAAAGAGAAATTACCAAGGACTTATGTACGGCAGTCAATCTTCCCAAATGTTGTGTTCAGTGCATTGTGATCGATAGGGTGGCAGACACAGCTTCCTATCAATAAAGGAAATAAGCCTATTGTGGTCTCCCAATATATACACGATGGTGCGGGGAGCACAAGTCCCTGCTAGCACTTATCGTGTCAACGAGGAGGAGTCACCCAACCTTTGATGAAAATGATAGTTACTATTTTTTACGATGCTAGAACATTTTTCTAGCCTAGACCTCTAGATACGTTGCATTAAGTTCCAAAGTGTTGTTAGGTTCATTGAGATTTATTTTAGAGTTGATCTTGTTTAAAGTTTTCCTTTCCTTGGTTCACCGCATGATGTTGATTAAGAATTCCTAAAATGCAATCTACAATGATAAACAATCGTTGTTTATTTTGAGCAACGAAAATCATAGCTACTAGGGAAAGAAAATTATGATTATTTAAAACAAAGAGAAAAGAGCACACACTAATGCACTTTCCTAAATCATTTTTCGCACACGAACTAAATGAAAATGAAAATGCATGTATTTTTTTCGTTCCCCTTAATGTTAAAAATGCCAAAAAAAGGAAAAACGAATGTAGCAAAGATCTAAAATATTTCATTCAAAATGACATTTTCAACAATTTATTTTTTCAAAATAGAGAGGAAGACTAAACGAAACTTTTCAATTTCGAATAGAAAATGATTTTGACACTTCGAATATCAACAAATCAAATCAAATACATGACAAAAAGTTCAATCGACTATCCAACGAAGGAAGAATCTATGACACTTCTCTTTTCGACACAAAACGACAGTTACGACACTTTTTGTACCAAAGCGATAGTTCGATTTAAGCAACTTTCGACAAAGGATTGTAAATGATGGAAAAATACATAAATACATTTACTAATCCTAATCAATGGAGGCTGATTTATGTGATGCAAGCAGGCTTCAGTAATGAGGTATTGTTCACAAGCAGCAAAAACAACCAAACAAAACTAAAAAAAGGACAAAAACCCCAAATTTCTAGAATGGAAATTGGTTGAGTCAGTCATCGCACTTAGGCTTCATAGAAACATGGATGCATCACACTTTACAGACTCAAGAGGTGTAATGCATACTGGTTGGTAGTGACAAACAGTTCGATGGGCTACAGAGTGGAACTGAAGTGGGTTTTGGCTCAAATTTGTAGCTGATTTCAGTGAGTCAAGTTGAGCTATGATGGACAGTAAAGATCAAAGTACAGAGGAATGATCTTCAAAGCTTATTGAGCTACCAAAAGGGGATCTAAAATTCTTGTAAGTCAAATGTTCAATTCATAAACTAAACCAAAGATTAACTGAAGCAGTGTTTATCTACTATGCAATTGCAGAGAAAGAGAAGTTCGAAGGCTACCTGGCTGACTTCAGGCTCTTTCTATAGTTTATACAATAAACAAAAACAAGTAGCAAGCATCTATTCAATCCCTAGCGGAGTGGCCATTTTGTCTCTGGGAAAACTAGTGTCTTTTCGATCGACTAGCCCTCTAGGTTTGGTAGCTACCCTAGAAACAACAGTTCAAAGTACTTCAACAATTTATTCTATGCACAATAGATAAGAGAAGGATGAGAGGACCAACCTGGAACTTTCGCTTGATCCTTTGCTCGATTTTTCTCTCCCTTGACAGAGCTCACAACTCCTCTCCGTACTTCTCCCGTTTGAAGAGTACCTATAGAAACACAGTAGCAAAGAACTATCAAAGCATCTTGATCTATTGTAACATAAACACTACAGAATTAGATGTATAATGAATGTATATTGGCGTCCACAAATAATAACATTCACAAGTGCAAAATTGTATGGAGGAAAACTTAAAGAACTTTATTAAATAGAAGAGAGGATTACAACCTAGTTGTCTGATCTAGCATCATCCTCCCAACATCAAGCCCTCTTCACCTCATGAAATAGAAAATCACATGAACAATACAATGCTCTTATCTCAAACACAAACTATCAACACTTCCTTGCAATTCACAACATTCCAACCTCTGGATCTCTTAGATAAGGGATCCATTTATAGATGTGTGCAAGGGTGTGAGTCATCTTTGGGGTTTTGGTTAGTGTCATTCCACTTGTTGCATTCGGTTCCACTTGGATATTTCTTGGATCTCTTGCTCATCCCTGGGCGAATTCAGAGAGGCAAGTGTCATAGGAGAAGTTTCTAGAAGATTCCCTGAGCATCCACTTAGCAAACTGTCTTGGACATTTGTCCATCCTCACTCATCGCACCCTACAGAAGGCCTTATCAGTATGCATCAAACCTTGCTAGTGTATAAGTCAGTATGCATCGCACCCTGACAGTGGAGCAGTCAGTATGGTCCAGTTTAGGCCAATTTTTGATGGATTTTTAGGTGGAACTTTTGGGGAATGATGTAATCAGATGACCATGATATTTTAGGGTATTAAACAACACATTTAAGGGCTTAAAAGCCATATTTTATTGACATATAATATTGGGGTTGAAGTGCTCAAATATGTCTATAACATGGATTCATATCGCTTATAGGAATGTTTAAAGAAGAATGTATTATTTTGCCTTATATGTTAAAAGCGACAATACTAGTTGGAGCAGGCAATAACAAAGGTATTTTACCATCTGTTCTTTTCTGTAAAATAGAATGAGAAATAAAATCAATGAAAGGATACTTCCAAGTTCCAATAGTACCCATAATAATCATTTTTAAAGCACCATAATTTCCACCGTTAACAGAGTGTCGAAAAACAATTTCGAAAGTAGCTAGTTGTTTTTCTGATAGAGAGGAACACGACAAATATGTGTCCCTAATGAAACCGCAATTCAAAACACCTTCAGACTGGGCATATTTTACAAAATTGATCCCTTATTCTAAAAAACCATTTCATACCATCATTTCCTTCCAATTATAATCAATATCAAAGTCCCTTCTACCAAGATTATCAAGGTCTGAAATGTTTACATAACTTGGAGGAACTAGTCGCAAAAAATCTTCCACTCCTCTGAATCTCGATCAACATTTTCCTCATGTATAAGTGGCTCCAAATCCTCTTCATTTACTTTATTTGGAAAAGGACCTCTATCATCATGCCACGTGTGATATCTAGAATTCCTCCAGTTCTCAACAATACTTTCAGTAAAGAGCCCAATATCTAAACAATGTCAGGAAACAACTTGTATAAAAGCAACTCACTCCAAGAAAATGTTTCAAACTTTTCCCACCCTTCATCAGGAACAAGTATATTTCCTTGTCTCTTCCTTTGAAGCATATTTTTCAATATACTTCAAAACTTGATCTCGAGAAAGAACTGCCTGACAATCAACATTTTCTTGCCACATTGTTAAAAGTTCAACATTGTGAACCTTTAACTGGTCATCATTTCATGTCGGTTCATAATTTTTTTTCCCTTTTTCATCTATGCACAATGTTGACTCTATATGAGCCTCCCATGGAGCATGATAATGACATGAAAGGACATACCCTTTTTTCCATAAACAAGAATAAATGTTGCATTTCATATGCCATTGGACACGGTTCACTAAATGCTCATAATATTCTTTGGGATTGCAAGAATTTTTTATGAGTATTCAAAAGACATGGATTACTATTTAGATTTTGAGGGATCATGACGTTTGGATGATGTATTCCATGTAGATTTGAGGTTGTAACATATTTTCCAAACTAGTGCTTTGCTGCACCGTCTTCAATGGTGTTAGACCAATCCAATGTTTCCATATTCGGTGCTTCAAGCAACCATATGAATTTGTGGATGTGATCCAAACCTCTATGCTACCACTCGTACCAGAAAAAATTTAACCCATGCAGGTAACATATAATAACCAACCATGAAAACATACCTTTTGCTTCAAATCATTAAAAGATCATAAAAAAAGGAATGGAAACAGACAAGTTATACCAAAATTACTAAGCACAAAGATATCTCCGCAAGACTATATCAAGAAAGATATTGAATCTTTGGTGCATGTACATAGTGGCTATATGCAGGTACTAAATAATATTTTGAATCTTTTTTCCGTGCTTACTTTGTCAATGAGAATATATGTTTGAAGGAATAACACTATGCAAATCATACCACTTTTTTTCAACTCCACTTAATGTAAAAAACAAAGTAGGGTAGCCAAACTGGTTGATCATGTGAGTCACTTCAGAACCACACTTTGTCTAATAAGCCCTTGTACCCCTAAGACAACATCCAAAATGCTATAATTTCTCAACCAACTTATTATTTTGAAGACCAAAAAGTTGTTGACGCATCTCCAGAATAGTTACGAGCAAATTTTCATGAATATTTTTATTCAAGATGAAAGAATTTGTTCCCTAAATATGATGCCACATAATCATATTCAACATGAAATATCGAAACCGAGGATGGATTCCAAATATTTTATCATAAAATTTTAATAAATGCAAACTATATTCATGCATCTCAACATTGCAAATACAAGGATGTGACTAGTCAACAGCACCATAGTGAATAAAGTCGGGAATTCCATATCTAACAATCCTTCAATGTTATATCCATTGACAGTAGATGTACCAATATCTAGCTAATCTATTGGTTCAACATATGTGATATTTTCATTCTCAATAAATATTCTCATCTAATTAACTTCCCTGGATTCATTATGCAAGCGGGAAATAAAGTATGAGGGTGACAATGCAAACAATTAGCCCCATCTATTTCAATCTCCGCATTTATCCTAGCTATTTCATCAACATCAGTATCAACATATTGTAACATGCTAGAAACATCAGTAGCTCTTTCTAGAAGAGAAACAACTGAATCCATGTCAATTTCAACATCCCTGTAGTACTTGTCCATTTCAAATTTATAACACGATGCATCCATCACACATTCTCTCTTTGCATAGAATTCACAATATTCAGATTGAAAAATTCACCTTATCACAATCAAGAAATCTAGTTTTCCAACACGTCGTGGAAGCTTCTTCGTAATTGAAGAAATATATTGTGGAAAACTTATTGTGTGGAAGCTATATTTATCTTGAATACCACAAGCATGCATCACTTCAAATATTGGATTTAAACATGCTATTAGAATCTCTTCAACTTGTGTCAAAGCTCTTGGAACCTCAGGTTTCTAACCTAAATCCATGTTGTTGAAGTGAGAAAAGTGATGAGCTCCTTTCGCGCACTTACATGTTTTACAAATGGATGATTCATGCAATCTGACAACTCGTACACCAGGATAACATTCATTGCACAACTGGACTATATGCACAACATACAAACTGCCAATCCTCGACCGAAATTTTTATTCACATCAACCATATCTTCGCCAAAATGATAGGGAGCACTTTCATTTTCTCTACGACACAACATTCTAGCTTGGCGATGATGCGCAACAACTCATGGAAATGGAGCATTGGCTATATCATTTATTTCCAAAAAGGAATGGAAATTCATACTCGTACATTCATTACACTTGAGCAAATTCTGCTTGCAAGAAAGAAAATAACCTTTGCAAAAACGAAATATCTACAAAACAAGTTAAATTTGTTAATCGAATTAAAAAAATTTACATTTTCCTCATTGTTGCATATTCCGTGTGCAAGTTGGGGAATTTATATTGCTTGAATTGATTGCAAATTTGTTTCTCACCCACTATTCACTTGAGCAGTATTCTACCAAAAAACATCAAAAAAAAGATACGTAAAAGAATATAAATTTAAGATTCTGAAGCACAAAACCTTTTGAAATAAACATGCATTAAGAACACGTGTTGTGCCAAGAGGAAAAGTGTTCTCACATTATTTGGCTTTAACAATATTCTGTCTAGAGATACATTGACAAATAGTGGTTCCAACATTTCCAACAGACCGACCCAAATTATCAACCATTCTAGCAAGCATATTACTACCACCAAAAAAAACATACACAACGAGTTTTTCAATGGAATCAGATTCCATATCCTCCATTATAGCATGTCTTCCACCATTTACACGATCCCCAAGGTCATCACTTCTATCTAGAATCCCAATGTAAACACAATGTTCAAAAACATATAAAATTTGAGAAAATAGCAACAAAATTTTTAGACAATCAACAACAAAGAAAATAAACATTCCAGCGAAATGTTCTCCTACCTAAAGACAAAAGGTCCTAAAATTACGGTTAGTCAGGTGATACATTTCATCATTTTGTGAAGTTTGACAAGTTGGACATCGAACCTTGCTTTCAAGAACAAATAAAGGCTTCACGGCTTTTGAATCTATTTGTTGGTTACTAAGGATTTTGACATTTTTCTGAAAAAACAATATGGTGAAAAAATACAACAGTAAAAATTTACATGAAAAAAGAAAAAAATGCAAAAGAGAAACAAATGAGCTACTTATGTTGTTGCAACAAACACATTATGTACATATTCAGTAGGGGTAACTATGTTAACAATATGGTTGCTAGCAAGAAAGCGTTGACCCTATTCACCAACACAATGTCATAAATTTTCAACCATTTTAGGGAATTGTTCATTCCTATAGTTGTCATCAACTCTCAAAATTGCATTTATTTCAATTTTTCACACAAAATACCATCGTCTTTCATATGAAGACTCTCTTTTCAAACAAAATGCTCCCATAGAAGATGAAAGTTAGTAAATATTGAAAAAATATAAGTTGTTCCACAACATAATCATCTAGGAAAATGACCATCAAAACAAAATTTGTGTTGCACTGAACCACTCCTCTTTTCATACTTATGATTTACATCTCCTCCCTCTTCTTGATTTGTTAAAGCTCTTTTTCTTGTTGGTATGAATCTCTTCTCCATGCTTTAATGACTTCCTTATTGTACTGATACAACTATTGTTGGTATTTATTTGATCATTGTCGTGTAGCAATAGAGAGAGGTCTTTTCACACCACTCATTCTTTAATTTCCTTGGATGCTAATACCTACTCTTCAACCATGAAAAACTAAATACTAACAAATATGCCTTCAAATTTCAAGGATATATACACACAAGAAATATTTGAAATATTATCTTTCCCACCAAAAATTTTGAACATAAGGAACAATGACCCCCTTACAGATAATCGAAGAGGTCATAGAAACAAATTTTATATCAACATGCAAAAAACTAAACACATGGAAGGCTTTCAGCCAATACAATATAACTTCAAAATGTCAATACAATGATTTTAGAAAAATGAGCTTCATGTGGATGACTAAGTTGCTCAGAGGATTGAGAAACACCTTCAGTAAGGGGGTGATGATGAGTCCCATAAATAGGTATATCTTGAACTTCATTATGCTATCCTCTAGCCATAAAATTATAATTTTCTCACGTTTCTTCACATTTTTTGTTATAATATGCTTAGTATGAAGAGTAAAAGGTGTTTTTCATAGTATGTGGCCTAATGTGTTAAATTCTAGGAAAATAAGCATTTTTGAGGCACTTAGTGTGCAAGGGCTTGATGAAGATAATCATGAGGGAATCTAGGGACTCTTATGCACCTCCTTAACTCTCTAACTCAACTTAAGATCATCAAAACCTAACTCACAATATTGAATTCACTAACATCGCAATAACTCCAAGTGCATGAAAAGCTCAAGGAGGACAAGATCCACAATTTTTTAGATCAAGGAGGAAATCACTCCTATTTTCAAGGTAGCTTCTATAAGCTACCCTTTTGTATAAATAAACAAGCTAAAAGGCTCATTAGGATTCAAATTTTTTATTCATCTAGGTTTAGCTATCGAGCTGAGAGCTTGACATTGTTATTTTTACTTTCATGTGATGTATGAGACTTTTACTTTATGATGATGAGAAGTTGGTTATTAATCTACATTTGAGTTAGTTTTAGAGGGTTCAGATCCTTGGGTTTTGGCACAACATAGAGGATTTGGTACCTCTTTTGTAATTTATTTTTGTTCTTAGTTCCATGAATTTCATAGCTTTCTTTCATTGCAATACATGTTAAGCTAAAAAAATATGTGATTGCAAGATTCCTGATCACCTCTCTTCGGGGAGAATGGTTGGAAAGATTTATAATTTCAGTGCATTTTTTTTTGTTTCTGATTTCTTATAAACAAATAGATGATAGTTGTCCTTCTTCATATTTAATTTTTTCAACTTAGAGTTAATTCATTGATTATAATAGTGGTGTGGCATAGAATAAATATTTTTCAAATTCAACTCATATTTTCCATTATAGTTTATATCACCGTGTTAATCATAATTTGATGGATTCATGTGTCTAGTTGTAGTGTTGTGCTGATCTATAGTGGAGGGCACATATTTCACCTCCATTTCTACTTTCGCATATTCTCTTTCCATCCCTCAATTACACCCCCAAAACATTGTTTTCACAGTCACTCTACCTAGGAAATTTAGGACGCCATCTTGTTGCAAGACAAACCTCTGTGAGGTCGTGGGATTGGATAGGAGGCTTCCCAAACATTCCTTCACTCTCTCCAACCTTCATCTACCTCCTCATTCCCTCAATATGTCATCTCCACCCTAGAAAGCTTCTCAGAACCCCTCCCATAGCAATACAAGACCTCTTGTAGCAGCACCTATACCAGGCCTGTAGCACCACTTTTCTTCACCTGATTTTCTCCCCAGTTCAACCTTAGTTCAATTAGGATGAATAATGAGGCCAATTTGTGATTTGATGGTCGAGAGAAGGTCCCAGACCACTCCAAAAATTCCTTTTCCTCACTACAAATCAAAGTAGAATTAGTGTTTTTCAATCACAAGCATGATACAAATTAGATTTCGAATTTTCAAACGAGTGTGAAGTAGATAGATGATACATAAAATTATGTTGTTAATTTGATGAATTGTGCAAGATAGAGTAACTTTCCTTCTGCAAGTAGATTAGCCTTTTTCCTTCCATGAAATGATTAATTAGCATCTACAAGTTGAACAAATGGAATTTTCACTTTCATAGCTGGAATTGATTTTCAATTGTGCTTTCATTACTAATATTTCACTATAGTTTAGTAGGAACAATGACCTCTGAACACCTTGATCTAATGTCGTGACTATGGGTGGCAAGAGTATAATCTGACCTATTGTGCATATAGAAATGTCACCTCTAAGTTTGTACGAACATCGGGTTGATAATTTGAGTTGAGGATCCCTTTGGAGTCGGAACATTCTTGGTGCAATACCAAGGCTCACTAGTAATCACTAGTAATTCTACACATTTACAAAATTACTCCAACATAAGTGTTGATAAAAACGTAAACTACTTCATAACACATCTCAAATTGCTAAAAAAAAAAAAATCATAAAATTTGATTAAATTATAACTTTATTATTATTATTATTATTAATCATATATACATTTCAAAAAACATCGAACATGATTCTTTGCATCGAGTTTACCCTCACTCTTACCATAGAGATTACCATGGCCAATAGCATGGCCTTATCAATACCACATGAAAAAAAACATAACTCACTTTAAAAACATGTGTTCATATGAACTTTTTTTATTTTTAATTAATAAATTTAATTAAAATGGAAAAAGGGGGAAAACTACTTTGTAGATAAATCTCCACCATTGATTTGTATAAATTACTATGAATATTCTAAAAAAATTTATGGAGGTTAAATCCCCACCATCCACCAAGTAATTATTGATAATTAAATTAAAATTCGGAAATCACAAATAATGGTGAGAAGTAACTCTAGTAAGAACATTTATTTATATCTTTTTTTTATCCATTTTATTATGCAAATACTTTCTTAAACTAGCGGGACCATATTTATATTAATAAAATGTGGTTGATAAATGTTGATGGACATGTATCAACCAATATCAATATAACTAATATTATAAATAAATAATATTATCAATACTAATATTAGTATTAATATTATAATATTACATATTAATAAATTATATAATAAAAATAAATATAAATTAATGAATAACAATTTAAAATATTTAGAAATAATAATAAATAATTTCACACATAAGAAACATTATAAAAATAATTAAACTTGACTTAATTAATAATTTAAATGATTAATTACCTAGAAATAATAAGTAAATAAAAATATTTAAATATGATAAAATTAACAATCATTCTATTAACAAAATCAAGTAAAAAATATTAATAAAAATTAATAACCTAAATATATAACATATTCATTATAGAAATATAATAATAATGAATATTTAAAATATTAATTATAAGTATAACCATAGGAAAAAGTAAAGGCATTGAAAAGAACATAAATTTCCACATGATCAACAACCATTGTGAATTGCTAACAATCATTAACGATGGTTAACAAAGGATGATTCTGACAATCTTTGTCACACTTCGACAAAAGAATGAAAACAAATTTCAAACATTACATGATCAATGACAAGAACCCGAAATTTACTAACATTGAAAGAAAAAAAAAAAAAAAAAAAAAAAAAAAAAAAACAAACAAACATATTTTTAATGAGGTATATTTAATTTCTAACAATAACAATACATTGCACAACAAAATCCAACTTTCAACATTGGACCAAAACATAATTATTTGATGTGAGCCTCTTCCAAAACACACCTGGAGTGGTGAAAAAAGAAACACCGATTCAATAAACAACATAATGATCACGATAATTAACACTTTCAAGCCAGTCCCTTTTCATTTTCCTCCTTGATTCTCTTTGGTGCAAATGGTATAAAGTTTCAACATTTGATTTCATTCAATTTAAAACACAGATATGCTTATCGACAAAATTAGGATGGAAGGCATGTCTTCTATCAAACCTTGCACAAATAAAGGTAACAAAACTAATGGTTTCCGTAGTATATTTAATCACTTTAATGTAAAACAGGCCATCATTGTTCTTCTTATATATGGATCATTGATAAAAAGATAAAATTAAAATCATTGCATTCAAAGAAAACAATAAATGAAAACAAAATTGTTGATTTATGATTTTGGTTATCTCATATTCAAACATAAATATAATAGGATTCAAAAGGAGTGAAAAAGGAAGAAACAAGCACAATTTAACCAGTGAAAAAACAACAACACCACAAAAAAGTTTATTAGCACATGAAATTTTTTTGAAAGAGACAATTTACTTACTTGATCAATCAACAAATCTATTGAAATAAGGAACAAGAAAAACACAGAAATTATCAAGGTGCATACAAATAATTGCGAAAAATAGCAAAAGTTAGAGAGAAGTAATCTTCTTTTTTCTTAAATACATGCATACAAATAATTGCAAGCAACAACAATAAATACAAAAGAGAATTCATGAATAGTAAATTGTATTCAAGATAAATACCCCAAAAATGATATTGACTTCAAATGTTCCTCCTCTTTCTTTCTAAGTATAACATACACATTGTCTTGCATTTTTGCATAACATTGAAAAGAAAAAGGAGTTGAAATCCACAAAGCATCTATTTATTTCACTCTTGATATAGCTGTAAATGTCAAACCCTGCCTCTATCTATCTCCAATATCTACAGTGGCTTGTTGCAAAGTCATCCCTTGTAATTTGTGTATTGTTAATGCCCATGCCATTTTGAAAGGCATATGGTTCATATTACCCCTAACAACAATCATAATTAGTACAAGAATTCGATAATCCCTATTAAATGGAACACTACAATACTTTTCAAACATAACTATAACAAATTGTAGAATTTGTGGCAGATTTGGAGTAGGCGCAAAGAAAATATTTTCAATATATCCAAGTGCAACATTGACAAGGGCAGCTTAAAACCAAAAATTACACGTTAACATCACACACCCTCCATCACATAAAAATACTTCATGCTCCAACACATCATCATCACCATCACTTATCTATGTTCTTCTAATACATTCTGCAACACATCTTGCAATAGGAGACTATAACAATTTAAGAATTTTTAGATTGTGCAAATTGATAATATTTTTCCTCGCAAATAAGTGAAAAGAAGGATAAAACAAATCCCTTTCCCATCATCCAAGAAACTATCAACACGCATCATAAGAATATCACAATAAGCAAGAAAAGGCACTACATTTATAATATTGGTTAAAATATTATGAAAAGACTATTGAAAAGTGTGCAACAAGAAATGCTAAATTTAGAATGTGCTAAAAATAGACCTGCTAAAAATAGCATGTCTAAATATAGCAGTTTGGCCAGTGAGGTCATTGGCCACATTGGGTGACAAGTGAAATTGCTAAAAATAGAAAGTTCTGAAAATAGCATTTCTGGGTCCCTTCCTATTTATAGCAGTCCCTAGTCTATCTATAGGAAGTAAAATTCCCTTTGGTCTTAACAGCAGTTTGTAATATTAATTAGTTAATTCAGTTGAGTTAATTAATTAAGGAAATTCGAATTTGAAGTCTTTGTGAGCATGCACATGAGTTTCCTCCACTGATTGAGGGAATAAGCATGAGGTCTATAGTGACAGAATCAGTTGACTTAGTTTTTACTAGTCAAATCCTATTAGATTATTTTAACATGTTGTTAAAATAAATAAAATATAGTTTGTTAATGCTTGTATGCATGTGACAACTATTATTTTAGATAATTGAGGATTCACTCATGGATAACTGTTGCATGTCAGTTTTGTCAGAGACCCAGTTGAGATCAGATGTGGGACAGTGTACTATCAAATGCTTAACTATTTCTAGTAAGTAGTTTTTGCATGGTTGAGGAACTAGTGTTCTCAAGGAATACGTAGTTGGACCATTGGTTGTTTTTGGTATGTTGGAATTAATAGCATATTCTTTTGCTATTATTTCCTAAGAAAACTACATAAGGACCATAGGGAAAGGCTATATAAATAGGGCTTGGGTGGTTCATGATACATGTCTTCATATCTTCATAGGTGATTGAGAACTGAATAGCTTGAGAGCTAATTCTTTTTGTATTGTGAAGAGGATTTCCACTTGATTGATAATACATGGTTGGGGTTTTATGTTGGTGCTTTCCCTTGGAGATATCTTGTGTTATGTGTGATTAATTCTCTTGATCAGTTATGCATGTTTCTACTTGATGTTGCTCATGATTTCGATTATGCTTCCGCTTAATGTTTTGTAGAGTAGAACAAGTATTATGCTTTAGGACATTGCATATATCGGTTTTTTCTACAGGTGAAATTTCTACATGGTATCAGAGCACAGGTGATCAAGCAAAAACAATATACTAGTAGGAGGAATTTGAAGTTTCTTATTCTTGATATAGATCTCAAGTTCTTATCACATCTATTTCATCGATGGTGTTCAATGGTTTGAGGCTTGAGTATGCCCATGGTGGCAGCTCAAACTATATAGCTTGGAAGGATCGCATGGAGGTAGTTTTGGAAGATAATGGTCTTAAGGATTTCATTGATCAAGAAGTCCCTAAGCCTACTGGCAAGACTCAGCTGGTGGAATGGGGTAAGTGTGTGGCTAGATCTAGGAGAATTCTCTTGGAGGGTGTTCAAGATCACATAGTCTCAAGCCTCCATGGGAAGGATTTTCCATTTGCAATGTGGAAAACATTGAAAGATTTATATCATAATAGCAGTGATCAAAGGAATTTGGCACTGAAGGACAAGCTTCGAAAGATCAAGTGTGAGAAGGGTGACTCTATTTCTACATTCTTGAACAAGCTCACCACCTACAAAGATTATCTTGCAAGCGTAGGAGTCACTACAGTTGATGAGGATATGGTGAGTCTAGCACTCCGTGGCCTTCCTAAGAGCTGGCATAGCTACCAGGTCTCATTGAATGGAAGGGACAAACTGCCAAATTGGGAACTACTATGGTCGAATTTAATGTAGGAGGAGATTAGAAGGAGCACCAGGAATGGAGCTTCTTCATCAAAACATGATGATGAAGAGAACTTGGCTTTAGCTTCTAAAGCTAAGAAAGGGAAAGGGAAGGTATCCCATTCCAAGTCTTCTCAAGGAGGGAAGAAGTTTGACAAGTCGAAGGTGAGATGCTTTCATTGTCATGAGTTGGGTCATTATGCTAATAATTACCTAAAGAGGAAGTCCAAGAAGAAATGTTCCTCCAAGGAATCTGATGGTAATGCACTAGCTTCACAATTTGAGATCGATTTCTCGATTATTGCATGCATGGTTTCATCCAGCATGGGATGTGTTTGGTATTTGCACAGTGGAGGTTCTTTCCACATGTTAGGTGACAAGAATCTTTTTAGCACTTTGGAGGAGAAGGATCTCTAGATACGGATCGAGATGGGTGATGACAGAGAGTACTTTGTCTCGCGTAGAGGTACAATTATGTTTTAGAGGGAGCATGGTTCTCCCCTCACTCTTTCTAATGTTATGTATGTACCAGGGCTGAAACGAATCTTATGTCTATTGCTATGCTTGAGGATAAAGGCTATGATGTAGTCTTTAGTTCGGGAAAGATTTTCCTAAGGAATATTGGCACTAGATAGACCAAATAGATTGGGGTTCGAATTAAGAATCTCTACAAGTTATAGGTAGAAGATTGTGCTTCTCTCAGTTCCAAGGCAGAAGAGGTGCATAGCCAAGATATTGGCGAGTTATGGCATGGAAGACTGGGCCACTTGTATCATGGGGCCTTGAAGATCATGCAACAAATTTCTTCCAGATTACCCAAGTGCAAACTTGAGCAGACAAGCACATGCAAAGGTTGTAGTTTGGGTAAGTATGCAAAGGCTTCCTTTCATGATCGGGATGGTAGAGTAGGAGCAGTCCTGGATCGAGTTCATTCAGATTTATGTGGGCCCTTCTCTACAGCCTCCACCATGATGCAAAGGTACTTTGTTCTTTTTATAGATGATTTTTCTCGTAGATGTTGGATCTACTTCATGCAAAAGAAGGATCAAACCTTCTTGAAGTTTTGTGAGTTCAAAGCTTTGGTAGATAAAGAATCAAGAAGGAAGATAAAGGCCTTGCGGAATGATAATGGTGGAGAGTATGTTTCACAACAGTTTAAAGAATTTTGTGCTTCAGAAGGAATTAAACGGGAACTCACGGTACCTCATAACCCACAACATAATGACGTGGCCAAAAAGAAGAATAGATCTATTATGGGAGTAGCTCAAGTGATGATGCATGACCAAAGCATACCACTTCATCTGTGGGTTGAGGCATACAATATAGCAGTGTATCTTTAGAACAAAAGTCCTCATCGTATTTTGGGGATGAAGACACCTATAGAGGCTTTTTCAGGGAAGCGACCAGATGTGAGTCACTTCCATAGCTTTGAATCACCAGTTTACTATCATGTGACCAAAGATGCTCAGAAGAAGCTAGACCCAACAACTAAGTTGGGAATACTTGTGGCATATACGAATACACCTCACAACTGTCGGGTGTTTCTGCCTGCCAGTCAGAGGATAGTAGTGCACAGGGATCTGAAGTTCGACGAGCAGTGAGCCATGTGAGAGTCACTTGAGAGGGAGCTCAATTTGCATGGTGATGATGAGGAACTACTAGTTCCTAAGGAGGAGGAGCCTCCTGATGATGCGAAGCAGCTGCATGTAGAGATTCTAGTGGTGAAGATCACCACTACTAGAGAGCCTTCTAGAGAGGGGTGGAAATGTTGTCGGGAAGCTGACAGATTGATGCAGGATGCGAGAGAGAATGTGGGACAGCCATCCTCTCATCATAGACAAAGGAGATCTCCCGATAGATACACTAGCTACATGGCCCTGGTTGGGGAGTGTGTAGCGACCTAGCTTTCTTCTTTTGAGGAGGCAATGCAGTACCTAGTTTGGATGGATGCGATGGTAGAGTATGATTCTATCATGAGGAATAGTGTATGGGATGTTGTTCTTAGACTGAGGGACAAGTCAATGGTTACTTCCTGATGGCTTTACAAGGTAAAGCAGGCAGCTGATGGCAGTATTGAGAAACATAAGGCAAGATTTGTTGCCTGTGGTTTCTCACAGGTTAAGGGGATTGACTATGATGAGACCTTTGCTCCTGTTGCAAGGTACTCATCGATCAGATTGATTCTAGCACTATTAGCACAGATGGGTTGGAAGATCCATCAAATGGATGTGAAGACAACTTTCCTCAATGGGGAGATTGAGGAAGAGGTATACATTGAGCAGCCCGAAGGATTTGAGACCTACGATCGGGAGTCACATGTGTGTTGGCTCAAGCAAGCATTGTATGGGCTAAAGCAAGCACCCCGTGCTTGGTATACCAGGATCAACATCTATTTCACTGGGTTGGGCTTCACCAAGAGTGAAGCGGATGCAAACCTCTACCACATCATTTTAGATGGTAAGCTATTGATTATTGTACTTTATGTCAATGATCTAATTTTGATAGGTGATGATGAGTTGATCAAGTCTTGCAAGAAGGATCTTGCAAGAGAGTTTAAGATGAAGGACATGGGCCTCATGCACTACTTTCTAGGCATGGAGGTGTGGCAGAGAGATGGGGAAGTATTTGCTTCTCAAGGCAAGTATGCCAATGAGATACTGAGGCGTTTCCACATGGATATGTGCAAGCCCATGGAGACTCCTCTAGCCAGTAACTGGAGGAAGGAGGATGCTATTTCAAGTGAGGTAGTAGCTGCTACAGTTTATTGGCAGCTTGTGGGTTCACTCATGTATCTAGTGAACACACAACCAGATTTGTGCTTTGCAGTGAACCAACTGAGCCAAGCTATGGCTCAGCCAATCAAGTTATTTTGGAAGGCGGCAAAGCATGTGCTGAGATATCTCAGAGGCACTACACAGTATGGATTATGGTACAAGCAGATAGAGGGAGTGAAGCTCCAAGGCTTCACAGATGTATATTGGGCAGGTAGTCCATCAGACAAGAAGAGCACTTCTGGAGGGATCTTCAACCTTGGGTTAGTTGCAGTTTGTTGGTATAGCTGAAAACAGAGATCAGTTGTACTCAGCTAAGCGAAGGCAAAGTACACAGCAGCAAGTCAGGCTGCATGTGAGGCCATCTGGATGTGGAAGATCCTAGTGGGATTTTTTGGTCATATGATGGATCCGACGATGATATATTGTGATAATCAGAGTTGCATTAAACTCTCTAAGAATCCAGTGTTTCATGACAGGTCCAAGCATATAGATATCCGCTATCATTATCTATGGGATTATGTGGTCAAGAGGATCATGATGTTGCAGTATATTTCGACCGAGAAACAGGATGCAAATATTTTGACAAAGGCATTGTCAAAGGGCAAGTTTGAGTTCCATAGAGATAGGATCGGGGTTGCTAATAATCCCTTTCTTGTTGAGAGGGAGTGTTGAAAACTGTGCAACAAGAAATGCTAAATTTAGAATGTTCTAAAAATAGACCTGCTAAAAATAGAATGTCTAAAAATAACTTGTCTAAAAATAGTAGTTTGACCAGTGATGTCATTGGCCACATTGGGTGAGATGTGAAACTGATAAAAATAGAAAGTTCTAAAAATAGCATTTATGGGTCCCTTCCTATTTATAGTAGTCCCTAGTCTATCTATTGGAAGTAAAACTAATTTTGGCCTTACCAGTAGTTTGTAATATTAATTAATCAATTCAGTTGAGTTAATTAATTAAGGAAATTCAAATTTGAATTCTTTGTGAGCATGCACATGAGTTTCCTCCACTAATTGAAGGAATAAGCATAATGAGAGAATCAGTTGACTTAGTTCTTACTAGTCAAGTCCAGTTAGATTATTTTAACAAGTTGTTAAAATAGATAAAATATAGTTTGTTAATGCTTACATGCATGTGACAACTATTATTTTAGATAACTGAGGATTCACTCATGGATAATTGTTGCATGTCAGTTTTGTCAGAGACCCAATTGAGATCAGATGTGGGACAATGTACTATCAGATGCTTAACTATTTCTAGTAAGTAGTTTTTGCATGGTTGAGGAACTAATGTTCTCAAGGAATATGTAGTTGGAACATTGGTTGCTTTTGGTATGTTGGAATTAATAGAATATGATTTTGTTATTATTTCCTAAGAAAACTACGTAAGGACCATAGGGAAAGCCTATATAAACAGAGCTTGGGTGGTTCATGAGACATATCTTCATATCTTCATAGTTCATTGAGAACTGAATAGCTTGACAGCTAATTCTTTTTGTGTTGTGAAGAGGATTTCCATTTGATTGATAATACATGATTGGGGTTTTATGCTGGTGCTTTCCCCTGGATATATCTTGTGTTATGTGTGATTAATTCTCTTGATCAGTTATGCATGTTTCTACTTGATGTTGCTCATGATTTTGATTATGCTTCCGCTTAATGTTTTGTAGAAGTAGAACAAGTATTATGCTTTAGGACATTGTGTATATCAGTATGTTCTACAGGTGAAATTTCTACAAAGACACTTGCCTCAGTTCATCTCCTTATCACCTATAAATTTTTTCCAGAGTCACAACAATGTTAAATATTTCCCACAAAACTTTCCCAGGTGTTCTACGTGCATACAAGGGTTTATCTCTAATAGGAGGCAACTGGCAAGGTTGTCCACAATAATGATGGATCTACCACCAAAAGGACAATCCTTCTTTTCAAGAAATGCCTTTTGCAAACGAGAATCTCTCTCTATGAATAGCCTTGGACCTATAAAGTTAATATCATCAATCAATATATATCGAATGTTCCTCATTTCTTCTTGAAACATTTCCAAATCCTACCCACACAGTGGATTCATATCATTTATAGGAATTTTTAAAGAAGAATGTATTATTTTACCATATATGTTAAAAGCGACAATACTAGTTGAAGTAGGCAATAACAAAGGTATTTTACCATCCGTTCTTTTCCATAAATAGAATGAGAAAAAAAATCAATGAGAGGATAGTTCCAAGTTCCAATAGTACCCATAATAATCATTTTTAAAGAACCATAATTTCCATCGTTAACAAACTATCGAAAAGCAATTTCAAAAGTAGCTAGTTGTTTTTCTGATAGAGAGGAACATGACAAATATGTGTCCCTAATGAAGCCGCAATTCAAAACACCTGCAGACTGAGCATATTTTACAAAATTGATCCATTATTCTAAAAAACCATTTCATACCATCATTTCCTTCCAATTATAATCAATATCAAAGTCCCTTCTACCAAGATTATCAAGGTCTGAAATGTTTACATAGCTTGGAGGAACTAGTCGCGAAAAAATCTTCCACTCCTCTAAATCTCGATCAACATTTTCTTCATGTATAAGTGGCTCCAAATCCTCTTCATTTACTTTATTTTGAAAAGGGCCTCTATCATCATGCCATGTGCAATATCTCCAATTCCTCCAATTCTCAACAATACTTTCAGTAAAGAGCCCAATATCTAAACAAGTCACGAAACAGCTTGTATAAAAGCAACTCACTCTAAGAAAATGTTTCAAACTTTTCCCACCCTTCATCAAGAACAAGTATATTTCCTTGTCTCTTCCTTTGAAGCATATTTTTCAATATACTTCAAAACTTGATGTCGAGAAAGAACTGCCTGACAATCAACATTTTCTTGACACATTATTAAAAGTTCAATATTGTGAACCTTTAAATGGTCATCATTTCATGTCACTTCATACTTTTTTCCCATTTTTCATCTATGCACAATGTTGACTATGTATGAGCCTCCCATGAAGCATGATAATGGCATGAAAGGACATACCCTTTTTTCCATAAATAAGAATAAACACTACATTTCATATGCCTTTGGACACGGTTCACTAAATGCTCATAATCTTCTTCAGGATTGCAAGATTTTTTTTTTGAGTATTCAAAAGACATTGATTACCATTTAGAGTTTGAGGGATCATGACATTTAGACGATGTATGTCATGCAAATTTGAGGTTGTAACATATTTTCCAAAGTAGCGCTTTGCTGCGCCAACTTTAGTGGCGTTAGACCAATCTAGTGTTTCCATATTCGGTGCTTCAAGCAACCATAAGAATCCGTGGATGTGAGCCGAACCTCTATGTTTCCACTCGTACTAGAAAAAATTAAACGCATGTAGGTAACATATAATAACCAACCATAAAAACATACCTTTTGCTTCAAATCATTAAAAGACCATCAAAAAGGAACGACAACAAACATGTTATACCAAAATTATTTAGCACCGAGATATCTCCACAAGACTATATCAAGAAAGATATTGAATCTTTCGTGCATGGACATAGTGGCTATATGTGGGTACCGAATAACATTTTGAATCTTTTTTCCATGCTCACTTTGTCGATGAGAATCTATGTTTGAAGGAATAACACTATGCAAATAAGACCACTTTGTGTCAACCACACTTAATGTAAAAAACAAAGTAGGGTATCCCAACTGGTTGATCATGTGAGTTAGTTCAGAACCACACTTTGTCTAATAAGCCCTCGTACCCCTAAGGCAATATCCAAAACACTATAATTTCTCAAGCAACTTATTATTTGGAAGACCAGAAAGTTGTTGACGCATCTCCTAAATAGTTGCAAGAACATTTTCATGAATGTTTTTCTTCAAGAAGAAATAATTTGTTCCCTAAATATGATGGCACATAATCATATTCAACAAGAAATATTGAAACCGAGGATGGATTCCAAATATTTGACCATAAAATTTTAATAGATGCAAACCATATTCATGCATCTCAACATTGCAAATACGAGGATGCAACCATTCAGCACCACCATAGGGAATAAAATGGGGAGTTCCATATCTAACAATCCTTCAATGTTATATCCATTAACTGTAGATGTACCAATATCTAGCCAATCTATTGGTTCAACATATGTGCTATTTTCATTCTCAATAAATCTTCTCATCTGATTAACTTCCCTAGATTCATTATGCAAGCGGGAAATAAAAGATGAGAGGTGATAATGCAAACAATTAGCCCCATCTATTTCAATCTCTGCACCCATCCTAGCTATTTCATCAACATCAGTATCAACATATTGTAACATGCTAGAAACATCAGTAGCTCTTTCTAGAAGAGAAACAATTGAATCCATGTCAATTTCAACATCCCTGTAGTACTTGTCCATTTCAATTTTATAACACAATGCATCCATCACACATTCTCTCTTTACATAGAATTCACATTATTAAGATCGAACAACTCACCTTATCACAATCAAGAAATCTAGCTTTCCAACACTCATGGAAGCTTCTTCGCAATTGAAGAAATATATTATGGAAAACTTATCATGTGGATGCTATATTTATATCGACTACCACGAGCATGTGTCAGTTGCAATATTGGATATAAACATGCTATTAGAATCTCTTCAACTTGTGTCAAAACTCTTGGAACCTCGGGTTTCTAACCTAGATCCATGTTGTTAAAGTGAGAAAAGTGATGAGCTCCTTTCGTGCACTTACACGTTTACAAATGGACCCTTCATGAAATCTAACAACTTGTATACTAGGATAACATTCATTGCACACCTAGACCATATGCACAACATAGAAACTATCAATCCTCAACTGAAATGTTTATGCACATCAACCATATCTTCGCCAAAATGATAGGGAGGACTTTCATTTTCTCTACAACACACCATTTTAGCTTGGCGATGATGCGAAACAACTCATGGAAATGGAGCATTGGCTATATCATTTATTTCCAAAAAGGAATGGAAATTCATTCTCATACATTCATTGCACCTCAGCAAATTCTTCTTGCAAAAAAGAAAATAACCTTTGTAAGAACGAAATATTTACAAAACAAGCTAAATTTGTTAATTGAATAAAAGAAAATTTCATTTTCCTCATTTTTGCATCTTCCATGTGCAAGTTGGGGAAATCATATTGCTTGCATTGATTACAAATTTGTTTCTCAACCACTATTCACTTGAGCAGTATTCTACCAAAAAACATCAAAAAACAGATGTGAAAAAGAATATAAATTTAAGATTCAGAAGCACAAAACCTTTTGAAATAAATATGCATTAAGAACGTGTGTTGTGCCAAGAGGAAAAGTGTTCTCACATTCTTTGGCTTTAACAATATTCTCTCTAGAGATACGTCGACAAATAGTGGTTCCAACATTTCTAACAGACTGACCTAAATTATCAACCATTCTATCAAGCATATTACTACCACTAAAAAGATATACACAACAAGTTTTTCAATGGAATCAGATTCCATATCCTCCATTATAGCATGTCTTCCACCATTTACACGATCCCCAAGGTCATCACTTCTATCAAGCATCCCAATGTAAGCACAATGTTCGAAAACATATAACATTTGAGAAAATAGTAGCAAAATTTGTAGACAATCAACAACAAAGAAAATAAACATTCCAACGAAATGTTCTCCTACCTAAAGACAGAAGGTCCTAAAATTATGGTTAGTTAGCCGATATGTTTCGTCATTTTGTGAATTTTGACAAGTTGGCTGTCAAACCTCACGTTCAAGAAAAAATAAAGGTTTCACTGCTTCTGAATCTATTTGTTGGTTACTAATCATTTCAACATTTTTTTGAAAAAACAATACGTTGAAAGAATACAACAGTACAAACTTTACATGAAGAAGAAAAACATGCAAAAGAGAAAAAAAATGAACTACTTATGTTGTTGTGACAAACATATTATGTACCTATTCAGCAGGGTTAACTATATTAACAATATGGTTGCTACTAGGAAAGCCCTGACCCTATTCGCCAAGACAAAGTCCCAAATTTTCAACCATTTCATGGAATTGTTCATTCCTACAGTTGTCATCAATTCCCAAAATTGCATTTCTTTCATTTTCTTTCACACAAAATACCACCATCTTTCAGATGAAGACTCTCTTTTCAAACAAAATGTTCCCAGAAAAGATGAAAGCTAGTAAAGATTGAAAAAATATAAGTACTTTCACAACATAAACATCCAAGAAAATTACCATCAAAACAAAATCTGCGCTACACTAAACCACTCCTCTTTTCATACTTACGATTTACATCTCCTCCCTCTTCTTGATTTGTTAAAGCTCTTTTTTTGTTGGTATGAAGCTCTTCTTTGTTCTTTAATGACTGCCTTATTGTAATGATACAACTATTGTTGGTATTTATTTGATCATTGTCATACAACAACAAAGAGAGGTCTTTTCGCACCACTCAATTTTGAATTTCCTTGGATGTTAATACCCACTCTTCAACCTTGAAAAAACTAAATCCTAACAAATATGCCTTCAAATTTCAAGGGTATATACACACAAGAAATATTTGAAAAATTATCTTTCCCACCATAAAGTTTGAACATAAGGAACAATGACCCCCTTACAGATAATCGAAGAGGTCATAGAAACAAATTTTATATCAACATGTAAAAGACCAAACAAATGGAAACTTTCAACCAATACAATATAAATTCAAAATGTGAATACAATGATTTTAGAAAAATGTTTAAAAATATCAAACATAAATAGAGTCTTTAACAATATATAAAAAAAAAAACATGTTCAAGCCTCAAAGGATAATTTAATAAATCCATAGGTAGTGGAGATATGTCAAGAATAGAATATACATTTGGAATAAGCAAAAACACAGTTCCATTTTCAATCACATCATAAAAATTTACAATCATTTGTAAATAGAAGCATGAAACTTCGAGCACTAAGAGGCCATCAACACTTGTCATTTTGCATAATCTAGACACTAAATCGTACACCTTTAACTCAACTTTGGACCAACCTAGAATAAGGACTTTTTCTTCAATTATGCACAAAGGTAGGTAACCTGAACATTTAGTATTTATATCCGCACAGATGGATTTAAGAAATGACCATTTGTATCCCAATCATCTTCAAAATATTCCAGACTTCACTCTTTCGAGAGTCGACCAGATTCAAAATTCTCTTTCTCTTCAAGTGACCAAACATAGGTTGAACCATTATTAACAACATAAACAAGTTGATTTATGTATAACCCTAATGACATACATTGTATGTCAACAATACAAACAAATGAATAATCCCAAATGTTTATATTTAAATCCAGCTAGTAGATAATGTAACCATAAGTAGGGTAATCTTCATAATCTCTATCTAGATATGCCCAATAAAACTTTTATTTAAAGAAGACAACCCACTTTGGTGGAATTACACCACCATATGGAAACTTCGTGCTGTTCCAAGAATTTTCAACACTACTGGAAATGAGAAAATGTGAATCCATTAAATTAGAAACATATTTCAAGAACAACCATTCATATTGTCATGGACTGCAATTTTACAAGAAAGAGAAGAATCCTGGCTCCCCAAGACTAAGAACTCCAACATTTCTAACCATCTTTGTAAAAGGGTTGACAATGAGATAACTTTTTGTATGCATAATGAAGAAAAGGAAAAACCATGGTATACAATCGACCTTTATTGTTAAGGCATGATGTTATGAAGCAATCATTGGCAAAACAAGTGGGGAAAGAAATAAATCTCAACTCTTTCTCACAACATCCATCACACTTGCGAGGAAAAACATCTTTTGCAAAACAATACACCATTGTATACAAACAAAATTAAATTTCATCAACACCAATAAAGGAAGCCAATGAAACACAAGCTCAATAATGTCAAAGGGGAGAAGTTTCCAAATATAAATATCCATGTCAAAGGGGAGAAGTTTCCAAATATAAATATCCATATCAAAAGAAACAACTTTTTCAGGGAACAAAAGAAAACTTAAACAATACACCATTGTATACAAACAAAATTAAATTTCATCAACACCAATAAAGGAAGCCAATGAAACACAAGCTCAATAATCTCAAAGGGGAGAAGTTTCCAAATATAAATATCCATATCAAAAGAAACAACTTTTTCCGGGAACAAAAGAAAACTTCCCTTATCTACTGCAAAGAAAAAAAAACGTATCAATCACATAGCCATAACATTCATTCATTATTTTAATGTCAAAATTGATTAGGAAAACAATCCATTTTCATCACTACTTGGTTTCTATAGAATTCAATATTAGAGAAAATAAACTAAATAGTGCAACTTAAAACTTCATAATTCATAATTCAAAAAAACACATTCTAGTAAAAAATTCAAATTTGTCTAATAAAACTCAAATTTAAAATTCATAAAAATTAAAATTGAAAATTGATAAAATTTTAAATTCTTATAACAATTAAGCTCTAAACTATTCATATATTCCACAAATAGTATACAATGTGAGAAATTTATATTTCACAAATCATAAAAAAAAAAGTGAAAAATACTTATAAATAATTCATTCAGATATTTAAAATATTTGTAATAAAATTGTACAATGTCAACTCAATAAAATAGTAAGAAAGGGAATAAGAAACACTATTCTCTTTGATATTACTTTTGTTTCTTTTAATAATATACACTTTCAGCAATTATTTTATTTTGAAAATGTGTCCCAATCCCTTAACCAACTTTAAATGTTCATATATATATATATATACACTTCACATATAGAGGCCTCTAAGCTCATACTCTCATGCGTAAGAGGACTCGCACAATACATCGGTTCTTCACATACACTTAAAAGTACGTTAGAGCAGTGATGCAACTCGACTTGCTAACTATAATTATATCCAATAACCATCGCAATCAATATTCTATTATTAATGCCATATTTGATAAAAAATAATACATGCTATATTTTTTTATTCATCATCACAATATAAAATATTAAAAATATAAATATATCCAAAAACATCACCTACTTACAACCAAAAATTCAAAAGAAATAATAACTAAAATAATCTTTAAAATTAAAATATTGATATTAATATCATTAAATACCAATTTTAAAAAACAAAATTGACATGGACTTATATTTTTTTGGAATGTGGTTCCAGATCCAGATTCCAAATATCATTTTAGATATTTTAATTAATAAAATATTGTAATTTAACTTTTACATCATTTACACTTAATAATACATTAAAAATATACCTTTTAAATATTCAAATATAATTTTACTTTTTAAAATGACTAAGTAAAAAATTACTAAATTTACTTTAGTGTAAAAAGTTCTTTGTCATACTCAAAAGCATGAAACAAATTTTCTCTCATACATAAGAATGGTTAATATAATATGTGAAATACACGTCTAAATTTTTACCATACACTCGTTAATGAGGCAAATCCTATACCTTTCATGTGCAAGGGAGTGTAAATGAGGCAAATCCTATACCTTTCATGTGCAAGGGTTGTGAACCACATATTTAAAAAAAAAAACCTCAATTACTATAATGAGATGCTTGTTTTTCTTAGATTACTGTGTTTGTATTAAAAAAAAGATAAATTGGTATTAAGAGTATGCATTCGTACCCAAAAAAAAATTCAAAAAAAAATTTATTTATCTTCAAACCATAGCTAATGAATTTATTAGTAACATGGAATTATCCCATTAGCATGGAATTAGCGTTATTTAAATGGACACTATGTAAAACACCACCATTGAATTCAGGATTAATAAGCAGGTTTAAATAATAGTTTCAAAAACAACATTAAGATTATTGGTTTGATATTTTTACATAGCAACGTAACCGAAGGTTTACCTCGAGGGTCGGTTCATCTCGCTAGGCACACACAGATAGAGGCATATGCTGTACACCTGTCTTTTCCCTTGCACGCGAAGTTTTACCTAGAACATCCTTAAGTCTTTCCTCCACGCGGTTCATCGATAGTGGTGAAAATCTGATGGTTGATAGGGCTCCACGATGGTTGAGGTAACCACCTGGCCCAACCCTAAACCGTTTTATTCCTCTAGCAAGGGTTTCGAAGCAGAACATGGTCTCTTCACTCGAGAAGGGTCTAGTCATTGTTATGAATTTCAGCGATTTCAACCCCGTACCCTCTGTGAATTTGTATATATTCGACCATTATAAATCAGTTTTCCTCTCAGCAATCGATGGTTTATCAATTATTACACTTCCATTTTCTTATAATACATTTGCTCTAAAGAAATAATAATAAAACAATAATATTTAAAATTGAAAATATTGATATTATTTTTTTAAAACATAATTGGATTAATTAACATTCTTATATATTAATTTTATACAGTTGTACTTTTATTTAGATGATGTGGCATTTTCTTGAGCTCTACGAGTGTTTTAGTTGGTTTGGATATGTAAGATTGACTTATAAGTATCATAAACATCCAATAAATAAAGTGATAGTTGATCATGAAGATTCTCAAGTGATCTAATGATAGTGATATAGATAAGACTTATCTTATCGTTTATTTTGTCAATTTATCATTTATCATTTTTTATCAAGTAGTCTTATAGTAGTCCTAAAGTAATAATTTTTATTGTCGTGAATGTATTATGATTTTCTATCTCATAAAAATTAAGTTATTGTAAATATCAATGAAGATTCAATTCTTTCCTTTCGACACCTGTCATTACGTATCTCAAACACAATAATCATTGGTTAATCAAGGTTGGCATCAAAATCTGTAAAATCCATCTAAATCCTCCATCTGTCACTACTGATATCCAACTTGCCAATCTAATCAATGGTTGTGGTTGCAACCCTAGCATAAATGGTGTAGAAGAAAAGAGAGTTGTTCAAGCGATTGAAAAGTCTCCTCTAAAGTCGTATAGAGGTCATTCAGCCTTTTTCACTTCAATGGAAATGAGCTCTGAAACTTCATCGGTCAATTGGGCGCCTACATCTCGCGTAGGCGTCCTCCTCTTCTCACTATACTCATGACTGAGTTTTTTGGTTGTGTTAGTGGTAAATCATCATTTAAGGTTGGTTATCCTAACCTTCCCTATGCTCCAACTGGGCACAAAAACCATGCTCGATGCCCTTCGAGTTAATTAATCAATTCGTGGCTTGTAAGGTTATCATCTTGTGTGATCTAGTGACATAATTTTGATGGGGTTTCTTCTTCATGATTGAATTATGTTTATTAGTATGTTAACGAGGATTTTCTTTTATTTTGGTTTATCTACATTAGGATTTCAACTTATGTTATTATCTCCTATTCACAGGTCAGAACCGTGCTCATGGTGTATGTATACAAAGCCTTTGGTTATGAATTGTATGTTTCCTCCATTTTCCAAGTTAGCAAGCCAACCCTTCCTAGCTACAATTTCGGCCCAATAGTGCTTCCTCGACAAATTTTTGAGTGTTATGTGTTCGGAAGTTGAAAGAATTAAGGGATACATTACCTCTCTTTCATTAACAGTTCCATATAATTATTATTTTCATTTTAATGTTGAATTAGTCCTGATGGAATTAACGTTATTTTCAGTTTAATTGTTGTTGATGTGCTCTGGTGATGAAATTTTGATGGGGTTTCTTCTTCTTCACCTAGGAATGTTTGTGAGTAATTCATTCAACATTTTCTTCTATTCTATTTTATCTACATTTCAGTTTCAATTCTTTTACTTATATGTTCATATTTGGTGTTGACATGTCAACCCATGTTCACAATATATGGACACAGACTCTCTAGTTACCAATGATTGTTCCCTCCATTTTCCAAGTTAGAAACGTAGCCCTCCCTGGGTAGAATTTTGGCTTAAGAATGATGCCTCAACTAAATTTTGAGTCCTGTGAGTTCGCCAGTTGTACCTATGGTTTACATATATACACTTATTGGAGAATTATAGCGTGAAGTAACTGGTGATAAATATGTTATTTACCTTAGCTGTTTTCAAAGATTTTATTTCTTGGATGGTTTTCTTGCAATGTTTAAGAATGAAAAACCACTATGCAAATATCTAAAAATCATGCTTGAATATTGCAACAATATCCTTAAATTATGGCATAAAATGTCAAACAATTATCCATATTGCATTATATTGTGCAAATGTTGCAAGAATAGCTTCAAGTTATGGTCCTATCAAATTCTTCAAAACTAGTTTTTCTCTTTAAAAAAATTGAAAAAAAAACGTATTTTTCAAACTGAAACATTATAAATTGTAATGGTCAATTGATGCAGGAGCATCCAGATCACCATAACTAGGCAAAGTCTCAACCAGGTTTGCAGGCTATTGATCGACTGGACTATTTAATTTTTACTGTGATAGTTTTTCTTTTAACTTGTTTTATAGAGTCAGTGAATTCAGGCATTTTTAATTAAATTAGAATTACTGTAGCTCGAACATTAGTTAGGAAATAGTTCGTTGAATTAGGAGAGTAATGACAAACTATTCATCCAAATCTTGTAATGTCAAGCAAATATAGTTATTAACGATAACAGGATTTTTGTAACCATATTCTATGACAGTTTGATTAACTGCAAAAATCAACTGAAATAGAGGGATATAAAAAAACCAAAATGTAACAGAGAAGGGGTTCAGTCAATTACAGAAGTAGAGAAATAAAAACAATCAAGCCATAAGCATTCAAAACTATTGTCCATCTGTATAATTTTCCTACTGTTCGCCTAACATAAACTTTTCTTTACAGTTTGATAAAATACCACACCAAGAATGTCTGTTGATATGGTATCATATATATTCTAACACGAACATACGGTCAGCTAGCAAGCATTGGACGAATTTCTGTGTAATGTACAGTCACATAATTTAATACAAGCATACAATTATTGGATGCATTTTTCGCACACAGTTAAACAAGGACCAAGAAACACAATTTCCAGAAGTCCGAGAAAGAGAATTGTGCACAGGAGGCAGCCACAGCAAGTATTTGTAACCAAAAGAGCAACCACAGAACAGAGGCAGAAAACGACCATAAACAGAGGTAACATTGCTTTGTATCTTTCATAAGTTCCATTGCAAGAAAATCGAAAAACCATTGATAAATTTAACCATTGTCAAAATCAGAACAAGCGTATGTAAAAAGGTTCATTCTTATAAATAACGTAATGACAAAACGAATGGCTGGAATGGCGTTATAAGCCAGAAAACCCTGGACTGGGGTTTAACCAAAACAAATATCGACAACCTTTCATATTTCAAACTTGACACAGCAAGTGACCGAAAAGGACATAGCAACAGCAAACTTCATTCAACGACCAAAAAACCATGAACAACCCTACAGTGACCGTGGGCACCTATCGTGAAAGATACAAACAAGATATTTGGGATTCAGGCCTACCAAGGACAAACGGACTGTATAAATTAAAGATTGGAGGATTCGCACACCCAGGTTGCCAACAGCGACCTGCAACCAACAGAACAACTGTGTCACAAACATAGCAGAGGGAAAACCCTACAAGCAAGTGTGCCAATGCATGCAGAGAATGAACAGACAAGTAAATACCTGAGTAAACAAAGCCGAACTTAACCATAGCGAAGTCCCGAACGATTCGAACGACTGTAGACCAAAGGAGCTAGGAGGGTAAGTCACGATAAAAGAAGCCGAGCAAAATTGAAGCAGGGATAGGAGGTAATACCTGTTTCCAACGACGAACGAATGCCAAATTGGTCCTGTGCTCAGGACAAATACCAGTGCCGCATGGCGAGAACCCAGAACAACAGTAAACAAGAAGATTGAACCGGATTCAAGCAAGGACATAACAAGAGTTCAGGAATTGCAACAAAGTCACAACAAACATCCAGAATCTACCATAAAACCCTGACCAAATTACGAAGACATGCTCGCAGACCATCAACAGGTTACAGCAAGCAAACAAACATTGGGAATATTTTACAAAACACGCAGATGCATAAGGAGAATGAGCAATTAAACTTACCAGTTTCGAACCACAGTTCAGAGCCGAACAACAACCATTTCCGAACAACATTTTCCTTACAATTACAAGAAATCCGAGCACAGAAGAGTTCGAGGATTATCATTAGCAGAAGGTTGCAAACACTAAACTTAGCAGAGCAGATGGCGTTCCACAAAGGGAGCCCAAGAAACCCTCAACAAAGAACTCTCAACACGAAGGAAGCAGAAGAATAATCCCATACAACCACGAGGACCAGGGTTTTGGCACGAAGAACAAGCGGAGGCAAGTTCGAGGCGGGAGGACAGTGCATTAAGTGCCAGTAATAACTCCAGCTACCAACCTTAACGTAAAAATCCCGTGGATGATCACTACACAAGGCAACCAAAGATTTTATATTGACACGTATACTCTTTCCAGCGTGTAAAGCATGGGCCATTGGGCTGGGTTACACCAGAGTGGTATCAGAGCATTGAGTTGAGTAGATTGAAAAAAAAATTGACGTAGGTAGACGAGGATGAGGCCGAGGTGCTCGTAGAATGGTAGATGAAGCATTATGAGAAGAACTCAGAGTTCTTACTGCTCGTTTGGAAGCAGTAGAGGCAGGTAGGCGAAGAGATCCAGAAATGGGCGATGTAAGTGAAGAAGAAGTAGAAGTGGCAGCAGATGGACCTGAAGGTGAATCAGCAAAGGTGAAATTGCTGAAGTCTGTCCTATTATCAAACAGTAGACTAAAACCAGAACTCCCGACGTACGATGGTAGTTTGTTTATTGATGTTGTGTTGGATTGGATTAGTGAGATGGACAAGTATTTTGAATGCGAGGAAGTTAGTGAAGACTGTAGAGTCAAATTTGCAGCGACAAAGCTGAAAGGACACGTAGCTCTGTGGTGGGATAATGTCCAGAATGAGAGGAAGAGGTTGAACAAAACGCCGATTAGGACTTGGACAAGAATGGTGGCCAAGTTGAAGGGCAGATTTCTGCCAAGGGACTATCAAATTGCGTTACAAAGACAGGTACAGAACTTAAGGCAGAGGGGATTGACTGTGAAGGAGTACACAGAGGAGTTCTACCGAGTGAATTTGCAAGCCAGATATACAGAAGATACTGCAGAAAGGACAGCCCGATATGTTAATGGACTGAGAATGGACATTTTGGATGAAATAAGTATTTTGTCTCCAAATAATACTGAGGAGGCATACCAGAGCGCGATAAAAGCAGAGGAGAAAATTACCCGAAGACAGAATGCCCAGAGAGGACGAGGGTCCGCAAGAGGGAGAGGCCAGTAATTAGGCCATCCGAGTAG
>APFE030559150.1:0-37851 GCA_000404065.3 Pinus taeda
TATATTTACTCCATAAGTCACCCTATATACATGCAAGGGTGTAAACAAATAAAAATATAAGTAAAGTGGAGGTATGGTAAATAAATAAAACATCTTTTTATACTTACTCAAAAGGTATGGTAAATAAATATAGATATAAATAAACTAGACGTACCGTAAATAAATAAAAGCTCTTTTTATATTTAGTCCATAACCCTCATTCTATTTATGAATGCTCAAAAAAGAGGTTTTATTTAAGTGAATCCTATGGGCCAAATACCATATTTATAAAAGAGGTATGGTAAATTAATAAAAATATAAATAAACGAGAGGTATGGTAAACAAATAAAACATTTTTTTATATTTACTCCATAAGTCACCTTATATTTACAAACACTCAAAAAATGCATTATATTTAGGTGAAGCCTATGGGCAAAATACCATGGGCTAGATTATTATTAATACCATGCAAAAGAACATTTTTAACCATAATCTTAGTATTAATAAAAATAAAAATGGCACATGGTATTGACCCATGGTATTCACCAAAATGTCACATGGTATTGACCCATGGTATTCACTTGGAATGTAGCCTATTTAAATTGGGGAATTAAACCAGCATAGATCCATCTTTACTCTGGATCTACTAACCCTCGAGACGTATCAAATATCATGATATGAAAACTAGCATAGAGTGAAAAAATATTTGTGAAAAAATATTTGATCCCTCTCGGGGCTTGGTGGATCAAGAGTAAAAATGGATGTTGTAATTTAACGTATGTTAAACATTTTAGTTTGGTTAAAATAAAAAATAAAATAAAAATCAACTATTAATTTTATTTATTTTAAGCTCCAGGTTTATGATAACCCATGGTATTGACCCATGGTAATACCATGGTATTCATGTGAGCATAGACTATTGAAAGGGGAAATTATATCATCTTAGATCCATCTTAATGCTGGGTCTACCAAGTGCTCAGAGGGATAAATAGATTTCATCTCCCTAAGAGTGGTAGATGTGGAGTTAACATGGATATAGGTTGGTTTTTATGATAATGAAGCTATTAAATAGACTTAGGAAATTATATGGTAAAAACATCTTAAGGTGAATGGTTAAAGCATATATATTGGACAAGTATATTTGTATACTTCTTTTTTAAACTAAAACAAATCTAGGGCTAAAAGGAATGGATTGATTGCACTACTCGTCCTTCTATAACTTTCCAACATAAGATGGAGTAAACAGATTGTAATTTGTGTAACTTTTCTAACTGCAAACAGGAACATACTTTTGTATTGGTAGGGTGGTTACGAGGTCCCTAGAAGTGATGAATTTGAATTTTTCTTGGTTTTATATATATTATTATGTTTTTTTCTCATGCTTTCTGTGAATGACATGGGTGAATTTTATCCTACACCCACTAGGTTACCGATATGTAATTTCGGTTATTTTGATTTCAAAAGATATTTTAAGGAAATGAAATGATTTCATTTGTGTATTCAATCAACACAATATTCTGATGGAATTCTGCATTTGTGGTTACCTATACAGATTCCGTGGAGAAGTATTAGTGGCGTGACATCAATTGTCCTCAAGCAGAGGCTTTAGTTTTACTCTTTTTTGGAAGTAAATAGTTTCTTCCAACATTTTTGAGTTCCATGAAAATTTTGAAAGTCCTAATAGTATTCAATTATGGGTTCAAGAGAGACATAGTATTCAATTATGGGTTAAAGAGATCCACACTGAATGATATATCGGCCTTATCTTCACTTAGTTTAAGACTATTCACTTGGAGAGGCTGCATGTGCCCCCACTTCAAGAGCAAAGTAAAGTCATGTAGAACTTAGAGAAGCTATCTTTAAGATTTTAGTGAATATTGGAAAAATGGCTGGGTTCAATAACACCCAGTGGAGCATTAAGCTTCCAATAATACTAGATTTTAACCTGGAGAACTTTTGTGATTTGGAGGAGATGCCCCATCGTATTTGTGACACATGTTCAGTTGTGAATTGGACTATTACTAACTGTCATTTCCTTTGAAAGTTACCTAATGACTTGGGGAACCTCAACTCTTTAAGAATGTTAAGGAAGGAAAGAAAGTACATTATGCTAAGTGCTCTTATGCTTTTCAAGTTTTTCTTGGATATCTACAACGTTTTAGGTAGGAAAGTACATTCTGTTAATGAAAGTTTGTCTTGATAAATAGGCCCAATTTCAAATTCTAATGCTTTCAGAAAACATTGTATAACTGTAATGTTTCTAAAAGGAAAGCATATTTTTTCAATTTAAGTATCATGATCCCATATTCCAACTTATTTTTCAGTAACCCATTAGACTTTGTAGCTTTGAATAAATCCATGTCTTTTGATAAGATCCTCTTCCATATTAGAACACAGTTTCCTTTTGGCAATAACCACATACAATGTCTTGATTTTGTTATTGAGAAAATGGAGGTTGTGAAATAAGCTTGTGCCATACAATGACTTGATTCATTGATTATGTATCAATTACGGCTATTGATGTAACAATGTCTTGATTTTGTTGCTTGAAAATAGAGGTTATGCTTTAATATTTCACAGAATTTCTTACAATCTTTCCATAAGTATTGATTTGTAATCTAAGTCACTGAGGGATGACAGTAACGACAAAGGTAATATTCCATGGTTTGAATTTCCCCTCTTACTAAATATTTAAATATATCACCATAATTTAACTGTTAGTTAAAGGAATTGTATTTGATTTGTAAACAATTCATTTCTTGATTTATAGATTTTGATTTTTTCCCTTTTTTATTTTTTTCTCAGATTTGGTATGAGATATCTTCCAAGATTTGGGTTCCCTAGTTTCCCCACCATAGCGACGAGGTTCAGATGCTATCATTAAATATTCTTGGAATGTTACAACTTTCCATTAAGTGTGCTTTGAAACATTGTTGTTGATTTTCCATGGTGTTAATGCAAATAAGCACTGCAACTAGTGCCATTATTTAGATTAAGTGCTCAAATCTAGGTGGTCTTGTAACGATGGAGTGATTGTTTTCTAGCTACTAAGGCCATATGAATTTTTATCTCTTATGTTGTCCTGAGATATTCAAATTCAGAATAAGAATTGAGGTCTCGTTTCCACTCTAGATTGCAGTCAGTTTCTCGAACATAATATATAGTAGATTATCTTTTACTAATCAACTGTGGATGTGATCCCTAGTAGGAAAGGAAATTCAAAGTGACTAAAATTTGACATTGATTTGTCAAAACATCCACACAAGAAAGGAGATTCAAAGTGACACTGATTTCACATTGATTTGTCAAAATGGAGGCAAGACAAAAGGAAACTTTATATTCAACAATGCTCTTAATTTCATATGTACATGCACAGACATATTAGTAGAAAATATTGAAGGGTTTCCTGAGTAATATTTTCCATTCCACTACATTCTTTACAACTTGTAAATAAATAACTCTAACAATTCATTACACTACTTGTTATTCTTTGTTAATCAGTGGTTAAGATTTTGATGTTGAACTAGCTAAGATTTTTCTTCCTTCTGTGAAATTGTGTGTTTAATAATGCTTCTTTTCCATTCACTATGTATAGCATATAAAGTGTGTCTAATGGAGTAGGAAGATTGGAAAGTCTTGTGATCCTTGAATTATGTTACAAGGCAGAAACCCAACAGGGAAGGGTAGGTGCATCCCCACAAAGGGGTAACAAATACCAAAGTTGGTATTGGCTAGTGCCTTGAGCTAGAAAATTTCCTTTACCCTTGTATTAACAGTGAATCTAGAGAGGATTCTAATATTATCTTTATAAGATTTATATCGGTTAAGATTGATGAATAAAATTCATGAGACATGAGCTAGCATTTCCTTGCAAGGTGGTTGCTGATTATTGGAAGCTATGATGGCCATTATGTTAGGCCAAGTGCTCATACTCCCTTGATCATGAGCACGATTGTGATGAAGATGGAAGACTTCATAGTCGAGATTGATTGTTTAGCAGTGATAGTTAGTGGGCTCATTCACAAAAGCTTCTATTTAACTAATCCTTTTTATAGAGTTGTCAGAGTCAATTTCCAAAGGTTTTAATTACACTATAGAGTTGAGTTCTGAGAGAGTTGTGATTCACAGTGTTAAGTATAGCAGCTATGACACTTGAATGAAAACAAGCATAGTAGAGGTATCAGACTCTATTATAAGCTTACCTGCATATTATAAGGGACTTGGTTGGCTTTTTTATAATTTTATAAACAAGTTCCTTGTCGTGGAAATGTGAAAAAAAACAGCGATATTGCCACCATATGGCTCTTGTCATATATGGTTTTATACTTTTTCAAAAAATTCTCTAAGAGTTCACAATGCTAAGATTCACTAGGACTTTACAAAGTTTTATTATTTAGTGAAATAATCACCAAGATCTTACAAGATTTTATAATTGAGTAAAATATTCACCATGTCTCGTGAGAGATTCACCAAAAAATATATATACATATTATATTATTGATAAAATTGCCTTCCATTTTTCCTATATACCATGGAGATTTGCCCATTTATTATAAATATAAATTTAGGGGGCGTTCTTAAAATTTTCCGTGTAAATTTATTTTATAGTATTAGTTTAGGCCACAATTTCAAAGGGAACTATATGGTGAGTTTCCATTTCGTTTTATTTACATTATTCATAACTAAAGAAAATACTTGAGAAAATACCTCACCTTCACATTGCGATTTATCCTACATTACATTTCAAAGTATATATTATGTGTTAATTTATGTTCAATATCTATTATACACAACCCAATAGGTTTCCCCTTAAAAGTTTATTGTATTAATTCACTTCCTATCACTTTTAAGGCACATGGTCCATGACATTTGCTAGAAGGAGATCCAAGGTAATGATGAAAATACGGGAAATACTTGTGTTGTAGCTCAATCAATATGAGAGTATTATATCATTGTTGGAGAGAAAAAATATTCAATCTAGAATCTTGATCATTCATCACTCAAATTTTCATAGCATTAAATATTCAACTTGGCATGAAGAAACTACTTGAGTTAAAAGACAAATATTAAGAAATTTAAGAGTAAATATCTCATAACATGGATATGTCATATGGTCAAATGCTTTGTTATAAACCTAATGAATCCTTAGAAAAGTACCTAAAACATTATTGCATTTGAAACAAGATCTATTTGTAATCCTATAGATAAATTGTCAAACAATTAGTGCTTTAGTGTTAGAAGTGTTGCCATCCATAATCAAGGAGGAGTGTTGTAATATGCTAATTATTCCCACTAGTCATAGAGAATTATAGAAAACCATGGAAGATAATTTTTAGGTAGCTTTAGTTAAGTCTATATTTTTTCAATGGTAAAAATATTTGAAAGAGATTACTTTTCTAAAGTGTTTATTATTAGCCAATCATGTTCAAGAAAGACCTTCACTAGACATTTCCTTCCTAGAGTACATCTATGTGTGGGCATGTCTTTGTGTGCATCATTTGCAAAGCAATGTACTTAGTAAGATTACATGTATGCTTCTCTTCAATATGTATCATTGTAATTATAGTATATTTGTTTCTCTCTTCATTACAATTTCTTAGAGATGTTATGGGATAGGGATTCCTTCAAGTTACAAACTTGTGCCATTTAAAGATGTGGTCAAAAGCAAGTGTTTCAATCAAAATTCTTTAAAGAGTTCCCCTTTTCTTAGTTTTTATATAGTGAATAATGACAAATATGTTTTTATGGTGGATATCACCATGGTAGAGTTAAGTTGGTAATGCATCTACATATATTGATTCAATGATTTGTGCATTTAATCAATGGTAGGTACTAACCAACTATTTTCACATTTTTCTTAATAGATTCACTCTAAGTGTACAAGGACAAGAAATGTAAGATATATTTTCCTCCAAGGCCATTTTTATCATTAAGTTATATGATGATGTTGACTCATTCGCATTTGGAAAGTGAAATATATTTTGCAACTCATTGGTTCCTTAAACACACTATGTCGGTTATTAGAATAATAGTTTAAGTTCATCTTCCAAATTTTCTATTTTATTGGTGGTACTTATTAGAACTGGAGGATATTGACAATCTCTTGACAACTTACATGAAATGAAATATTGATAGAATTGTAGTGTCTTTATGGACTATTTCATGCACATGTATTGAGACCAACATAATCTAGCAAGAGCTTTCCAAAAAAAAAGATTTTCACATAACTCTCGATTATGATAACACATCTTTCATGAGTAGTGTATGCCATCACATCTTTCATGAGTAGTGTATGCCATCTTTGAGCACATTTACTAATCACTTATTTCATGCTTAACCTCATACTTCCAAGGAAAATGAACCAAATCAAAACCAAAAAGCTTAAATTTTAAATGGAAAAATATTCAGAACATTATAGGGATTATAATGAAGTAATAAAAATTAGTAAGTATTAATAGGAGAATACACTCATTTCTTAGAGGCTAAAATAGAATAAAGGGTTGAAATTATATTCAGTTAAGTCATATAGAACAAAATACAACTAGTTAATAAAAGCATACTTTATAAAAAAAATTAGTCATTAAGTGATATAAGTTGATAAACTAAATTAATAAAAATGTAGTCATTAAGTGATATAAGTTGATAAACTAAATGAATTGAAGAAATTAATATCAAGGCTCCTTCTAAAATTGAATTTTGCACTAATTTTTCAATTTTTAATCACCTTGATTCTTATTTACACTAGTATAGGTAAGGAAGATAATAGTAACGTATATTAAGAAAATAATAGGTTATTCCTACCGTAAGTCATTACATACAAATCTTAAATCATAAAGAGACTCTATGCAAGGGTTCTCAGAAGGCATATCATTGAAACAAATGTATGGAACCGATTTGTGGGAGTACAATGCGTTGTCAACACGCGAACTTTCCTCTACTGTGGAGTGACGTAAACCAAACCAGACACCTATGCTACCTTCGTAACTGTAGGAAACAAAACTAAATGTAGTGATGAATTTGGAACAAAACCAAAACGATAATTTACAGGATCAGAGCCAAGGAAACTTATTTGGATATCTGCAACATATCCGACTCTTGGGCTTTCCTTCTCTCTGAGAAGAAAATAAAATGGATAAAAACAAAAATACCATTAGCTAGACAAAATTAAGATAATCTTAGGAAAAAAAACGTGTCAAGACCATACTTGGAAGAAGTACGTAACTATCGGTTACCCTGAAGATCCACGAGCTAGTTCGGCTATAAGAAATTATCTTGTTGAATTCTTCGTGCACATCCTCCCTGGAAACAAACACAAATTCTCAATAAATAAATAAAAAAAGACTTAGATATGGCAGAGAGTGTATACTTTCTTAAATTCAGTATGAACTACACAAAAGTCTTTTGTAAATAAAGTAACGATAGGTAGGGTAGAAACAGAGAGTAATTCCGCATAGACTTAAAATCCCCAACTATTCAGTAAATGCGTCTGCAAAAGAGGAACGAAAACCAAGCAAATGATAAAGGGAATAGCTACCAAAGAGGGATTAGGGTTTGACCAAGGTGCGCTACACCATTGAATTGTCTCGAATCATCCCCACTGTTCTCTGAGAGCAGGATTGAACCTCCATGTGAAAATAAGATGACGCCTAGTGTGGTGGCAAGTAAGGATTGGTTACACGATCACCCAGGCATATGACATCCTTCGCTCTGAAGATTCCATGAGCTGGTGATGAAACCATAATTAGAGGAAAATTAAATTCACCGCCGACCATGAGATTATAGGAAAAGCTACCATGAGATTAATATGGCAGGAGACCCTTATATCATAAATCATTTCCATACATCATTAATGGTAAACAAAGGCTATAAAAAGTATACGAGTCAAGCTAAGGTTCATGAATTAAAGCGATTATATATAAAGAAAATTTAATGAAACTTGGTGCTAAATCATGTTAAGATGGAAGACACAAATACCAACCTTAACACTATTTCAAAGCTAACAAGAAAAGAAAACGTTGATATATAAAATGAGCAACCTCAATATTTTGAGTTGTAATAGGTAAAACTTCAATCATATCTTATTACAATTACATAGTAAATATGTGTTTCATTACAATTACATAGTAAATATGTGTCTCATTAGAATTACGTAGCAAATGTAAGAGTTATCTCATTAGAATTAGGTAGCAAATGTAAGAGTTATGTTTTTTTATTTCTAACACTAAGATAAAGTGTAAAGTGGGTATCATTAGAACCTATTAAGTAAGAAAAGAACAATGTTTCTTGTTTAAAAAAAAACATTTTTACATCAGCAAATAGGAATGTGACAACCAATTTTATCCTATATAATAGATGAGTGCTCCAAAATCATTATCTTCAACTTTTAATTATTCTCCAATGTTGTCGTGTACTATTATTTTAACAAATAGAATTTTCTTGAATTGTTTATTTTAACAAATAGAATTTTCTTGAATTGTTTTACATAGACAGGTATTGTCATTTCTTTCATTTATCAATAACCACTTTATAGTAAAAACTCTAGGAGACCAAAATAATTCATAAATGGGGAGGTGTGATTGAGCATGCATAGTTATAAGATTTTTCATCTATCTTGGTGGATTTTAAGGAGAAGGGTTGGGAGAATAGGATTTTGGAGATTTTCCTCTATAACCTTAAGGAAAAATGAAGGCATTGTATAAACCATTTTGGGGGTCAAAATTGTTTAAGAGAAGAAGGATGAAAGTACAACCTCACTTTTTTCAATTGCACCCACTTGCAATTCATTCTAGAATGCTATTAAGGAGCAGTACTACCCTGTCAAAATGTATGAGGACAAATACATAAAGTGGACCACACAGTAGTAGGGAAGTGACCAAGACGTGCTAGAGTTTAACAATATTTTTCATACACTTCGCATGATGTTGGGTATGAAAGACTCCAAGCTGCATTTGGTACTCAAATACTACATTTGCCTACAAAGTTAGATCCATGACGAGATGGAGTTCATGGGCATCTCCTACTCAGCATGGCGTAGCAATATGCTGTGAAGATCGAGTAGAAGTTTAAACAGAAGAATCGAGGCTCTGGATCTACAAATACGAAGCAAGAGAAAGGTGCCCCAAACCATTGAATAAAGTACAAATCCAAGGTGGGGTGGCCCAGGACAACCGACCAAAGCCTCAAGCAAAGAAAAACATTGTGAAGTTGAAAAAGGACATGGGAAAGTAGTGTGAGTTCCATAGAAAATGCACTCATAACACGAGTGAGTGTCGGGCAAAGGAGCCACTCATTGCTAAGCTAAAGTATTCAGAATCAAATGCTTGTTTAGACTGTGAGTCAGAACATGATAAGGGGAATGACAAAGGGAAGTAGATCATCGATGCAGAGCACAATGCTACCGTTGCCACCACGAAGATCCAGAAAGAGGAACCTGAAGATCCAGAAGAGGAGGAGTGCCTCTTCCACTCCCAGATATAGGTAAAGGGCTCCCCACTACACTTCGTTGTCCACAGTGGGAGCCAAAAGAACCTCATTTCGACAGAGATCATGAAGTGGCTCGGCTTACTGACCATAGCACATCCATAATCCTACACCATCGGGTGGCTTCACCAAGGACATGATCTTTGGGTCAGCAAGTAGTGTCTCCTTCCATACAACATCAAGCCCTTCACAGATGAGGTATTGTGTGACATCGCTCCCCTTGATGTTTGTGATCTATTATTAGGCCAACCATACTTGTGGAAGTGACATGTTGTATTTGATTCAAGGCCTCGTGTTGTTATTGTTACTTTGGGAAATAAGTTGTACAGGAAAGCTCATTTCCAAAAACTGGGAAATTTTTTTTCTGTTTATATGCATTCAAGAAAAGAAGAATACGGTGGCCACGACCTCAAGACATGGCCCCTCTGAACAACAACTATAGATGGACAACATCATGCACGAGTACGAGGACATCTTCACCTCCCCCACAGGGGTTCCTTTGCACTGTTAGGTCAAGCACTCCATCGATCTAACCCCAAGTGCATTGTTGCCCAATGGACCAATCTATCGACGCTCTGTTATGGAGAAGGATAAAATCAAGATGCAGATTCAAGAACTCCAAGAGAAAAGTCACATCCAATCGATTTCATCGCCTTGTGGGAGACCAATCATGTTGATACAAAAGAAGGATGGGACTTGGACACTCTGTATTAACTAACTGGCACTCAACAACATCACTGTCGGGAATAGGTACCCGATCCCATGGATTGATGGCCTTTTGGATCAACTAAAGGGGGCAAATTTTTTTTTTCAGGAAGATCAATTTGAATTCAAGATATCACCAGGTACCAATTGAACCCTCCGATGTGTGGAAGATTCCCTTCAAAGCTAAGGAGGGCCTTTTTGAATGGTTGGTTATGCCTTTTAGGTTGACGAATGCTCCTACAACCTTCATGATGCTAATAGATGACATCTTGTCGCCATTCACCAACTCATTTATTGTGGTATAACTGGATGACATCTTTATCATCATCAAAAGTTGGGAAGAGCACATCCACCATATCGACAGGTTCTCCAAATACCACGACAACACAATTTATCTGCCAATTTGGAAAAATGCACTTTTCGCAAGACCTAACATCAGTATCTGGGATACATTGTTGATGAAGAGGGGGTGCGTGTTGATCCAGCCAAGATCCAAGTCATTCGCAACTGACCATCTCCAACAACTCTGACAGAGCTTCGCAGCTTTCTAGGTCTTGCCAACTTCTACCACAGGTTCATGTTGGGATTTTCTCATATCACTTGGCCCTTCAGTCAACTCACCAAGGGAGAGCGAATGCAATTTTTTTTTTGACTGAATCTCAATAGAAGGCATTCACAAGGTTGAAACATCGCCTCTCCTCGGAACCAGTGCTTGCATTACTAGGCTTGAAACAACCATTTGAGATCGAGATAGATGCCTCTGGCTATGCTATTGGGGAAGTCCTTACTAAACACAGGAATCTATTGGGATATCACAGTGAGACACTTTCAGACATAGTCTCGAAGTATCTTATTTATGAAAAGGAGATGTATTACTTTGTGTATGCCTCCCGATAATGGAAGCATTACATTATTTGGAAGGAAACGGTCAACCACATAAACCACCAGCCCCTACAGTTCATACAGACACAAGGGAGGTTGCAGAATGATCGCCATCAAAAGTGGTCCACATACCTGCAATAGTTCCATTTGAATATCAAGTATAAGAAGGGCAGCGCCAATAACATTGCAGATTGCCTCAGTCGACCATCAATCATGGCATTAACCACCATACTAAACTCTTGTGTGCATGAGACTTCTCATTGGCCACTTCTCTACAAAAGCGACCCATAATTCAGCCACACATACCAGACACTCTTCAAGGGTCAGCATGTTCCATATTTTCACCTCCAAGGTTCCCTATTATGCCACCTGGGTTACCTTTACGTTCGTTAAAGTGAGCGTGTGAAGATGATTTGGGAGCCACACTATAGTCGGGTTGCTCGGCATTTTGGGGTAGACAAAATGGTGGCAGTACTAAAAAAGTGTTTGTATTGGCCAAATCTTTGACACGATGTCAGAAAGTACATAAGATCCCGCACTGCCTATGTCATTTCCAAATTGATCATCAAGAAGCAAGTGCTCTATACTTTGATCCCTATCCCTACTCGACCTTGGGAATGCATCACCATGGATTACATTTCGTGTCTTCCTTCTACTAACCATGGAAATAAATGTGTTTTTTTGGTCATCGACACGTTCTCAAGGATGGCCATTATGGCAACCTGCAAGAAGAATATCACTGCAAAAGCCACTACTAAGCTCTTCATTGAATGAGTGTGGGTACACTTTTGGATGCCACAACCTATCATCTTAGATTGAGATAGCAGGCTCCTCAGTACATTTTGTTCTAGTCTCTTGTCGATGCTGCACACCAAACTCACTAAGTCCACAACCTTCCATCCCCAAATTTATGGCGAGACACAGGTTGTCAACAAGATGATTGTACACATTCTATGCATGTACAACTCAAAGAATCCATGCACATGGGATGAGAGACCCCCCTTATGTTTAGCACAACTATAAATAGGCTCTCCATAGCTCGACTGACCACATCCCTTTTTAGGTGGGCTTGGGATTCTAGCCGCTATGTCCCACTGATGTGGCCATGGCATTTATAGCTACTCGGGCATATTTGGCTCATGTCCAGTCCAAAATACATAAGGAAAGCAACAACATGATCGACATCGGGTGCCACAGAAGTTTCAGGTGGGTGAAAAAGTCTAGTTTCATTTGCAAAAGGAACGCCCTAATGAAAACTCAGACCACTGCGATATGGTCCTTACACCAATATTAAGGCTGTGAGAGACAATTCATTTGAGTTGAGCATTCCCCACTCCTTTGCTTGCACTTAGTGTTCAATGTGGACCACCTTCGGCCATACCTTCCACCATTACTAGACACATCTGACATTGCAGAAATAGTCATACCAAAAGAGTTAAATCCATGTTGCATTTAACAAGCTACAACTGATTGAATTATGGACACATAGATCAAGCACACTTGCCAACAGAATATCCAACTATATCAAGTTATCAAAGCAAGCCACCTCCCCCATGAGTGCAAGTGGCTCACCAGGGACAAAATTGAGTAGAAGTTTCCTCGTCTGATGGAGGAACTCAATGAAATGGGGACCATTGCTTCCTAAGGGGGGAGGAATTATCTAGGTCGATAATGGTGGCCACCCACCAATTCCACTTAGACCCCTACCATTGTTTCTTTCAGTTTTTCAATTTTCTTATTTGTATCACAATTTACTATTTTTGGCATTTTTTTCAGATACTGAACTTTCGAAGTTATTTTGAGGCCCTAAACGATGTTTCTTGGGAACATTTGGAGCAACATCGGACCATGGACCGATGTTGCCAATCTGAAAGTTTTAGTCATTGGATAGATCTTTCTAACGAGGTATTGTCTGTGTTAAATGAAGATTGTATACCAAAGTTATGACCCCTGGAAGTTGATGTACTAATTTACACAAAACGGGGCCCATTGTTTGGCGCTTCATGTCATAGGGTTAGGTTTTTTTATTTTTAGGGTGTTCCATAGTTTCTCAATGATAAATAGGCCTTCGAGCCTCATTGTAAGACAGTTCAGAGGCATGTAGCCGCAACATCTACCCTCAGAGATAAGCTACCATCACCCAAGTAGTTTATTTCCATTTATATTTGTAAGCATATTTCAATATTTTACATTAATGAAATGAAGTATTATTTATGTTTTATATTTGTATTTATGATGATCTCTATAATTTGTTGTGTTCATGTCTAAATCTGGATCACTGTTCTCAGTGCTCCATTTAGCTTGGATGACCATATATGTAGCTTTTGTGTACATTTGATGTCTTTATATCCCTGAATATATCACAACCCTGAAGGATGAAACTAGATCCATGGTCTTCAAACTTGTTCAATCTTCGCTTGATGTAAAATTCGATCCATGTGAAGAGATGTTCTGAAGTAGAACATGGAAAGACATCACCTGATTACCAGGCAATAATGTGAATTCTTAACAAGTGCAAGAGGAATCAGTGATAATGATAATGACCTTCAAGGTACTATAGTACAATTCACGTGGTGTGAATATATGATCCGATGTCAAACAACATGCAAAATCTTCGGTCGAAGGCCATTGATGTCAACTTATCACCAGAAGTGAGAAACTTGTCATTGAGGCATGCAAGCTCCAAAGTACTGAAAGGGGTATATCTAAGTCAACTTCTTGGATAATGAGGTGATGTCAACAAGAAGTGACTCGTCGTAGGAGAGCCTTGATGTATCCCACGTGTACGACATGAAATGAAATAAATGATTTTTCTAGATGTAAAAACGATCTGACGACACAAGGTTCAAGAATGGGGATCATGAAAATGAAGGTTGAAGGTATTGCAATGGATGAGGCATTATCTGGATTATGGTTTCTCGACTGAATGAATTCTCTTGAACATATTAGCGAAACTAAGATGGATTCGTAGCATTAACCCCAACAGATGGATGGTGTGGAAGACCAATGGTGAAATGACTAGTGAACAGAATAACCCAACCCGACTCAATCATGGTGATGTAGTGAAAGTGTCATGTTCAAGAGCGACCTACTACCATAAAATTATTTGAGTTTTCTTCCCTTTTTCCCCTGTCATTGCTGACCAGTACTTCTTTATTTTTGTCAAGATTGAGGAGGATAACATATGCTTGTTCTATAATTTACCCTTTAGGCAAACCTGTCACTATGTTTTAACGAGTCTAGCAACAGTGAAACTCGTCCTTGTCTAGGTGAACAAGTTTCTTGCTATTGTTTTAATGAGTTTAACGAAAAGGATAACTCAATCTTTTTCATGTTTAAATAATTTTAAAGAGGATGAAAAGGAAACTCTGTCTCGTCTTAGGAATGGACGAGTTTGTCACTATTGTTTTAACGAGTTTAACAACAAGGATATCTCGGTCCTTTTCATGTTTAGAGAGTTTGAAAAGGGGCGAAAAGGAAACTCTAGAAGTTCTTTTTCGTAGAATAATCCCTTAGGTATAAAAAGGATAAAATATTATGAAAGGGATGACTTTTCTGACAACTTTAACGAGTCGAAAAAGACAAGCACTCAAAATGTTTCGTGTGATAATCCCTCGGGTTAGAAAAATATTAAAATATATAGGAGGGATGGAACTTCCAATCAATTTAATAAGATGGAAAGGCCAATTGCTAGACAATATTTTCATATTTAATGATCCTGAAAAGAGTTTAAAGGAGACTCAATTTTGAGGAACGAGTGGTGTTTAGGATAACAACTAGTTCCGGGTAATCTTGGAACTTCTCCAAACATGGTTGTTTCTAGGAAGAGGTTGGCTAACAAGACCACTCGTCGCAGTTGTTCCTCAAAAGGGTAAACAATAAAATGGAAGCGTATGATCGGCCAAAATAATGGAGGTGATGGGAATTTCACAACCAAGGCTGAAAAGGCTAATAGCACGACAATCACAAAGGTTAATTACCTAAGGTGGGTTCATTTTTTAACGAGCTTGAACTGTAGGGGAACTATGCTTGGTTGTAGGTTGATTTTTTAACGAGTTTGAACCATGGGATAACATATGCTCGGTTGTAGGTTCATTTTTTAACGATGTTGAACCATGGGATAACATATGCTTAGTTACAGGTTCATTTTTTAACAAGCTCAAACCATGGGATAACATATGCTCGATGTCAATTCCATTTTTACACAAGCTCGAAATGACAAAATTATGCTTGAAATGGTGGTCAAAGATGTGCAATTCACCATTTAGCACATTAGATTCTTTCGTCGGTCATTCAACCTGCTCAATCACTCCATAAAATTGACTAGGAATACACATATATGTATGAAAAATGTTTTTAACTTACATTTTACTTGAAGTATGTGAATTGTAAATATAAAAAGTAGTTTTACCTTTCATTTTCATCATTTCATTTAAAATTTGGGATTTTGGAGCTCTAGAGTGGTTTTCCCCCTCAAATTTCACCAGTCAATTTCGGGAGATCTGGTGGACTATTTTCTCTGCCGTCAGGACTAGGTAGGAGCTAACCTTGAGCTCTTCATTTTCATTCAATATTTTCTTGATTCTGAGCTAGTTTTTCCATTTTCTTTGGGCCCCTCGGGTTTGAAGAATTCGTTCTCCGACCATCTCACCTAGCCTATATCAAAAGGTGCGATGCATATTGAGTTGTACACTCGCCAGTTAGTATGCATCTCACCTTGCTCAAAGGTAGGGTGTGAAGGGCACAGAAGGGCATCTTTATCCAGTGATTTTTCATCAAATATTTTGCCTATTTTTGCTCAAATTTGGATCCTAACTCATATTTTATTTGTATTTCAAATATTTGGTGGATCAAGAAGGTTGTCACATGGCGTGAATATGAACAGGAAGAAGAGGACATGACTGATTTACATGACCAAGGCACATTTGCTGCATTACGAAACTGTGGCTTGTTGAAGTTCTTCCGCATATCCAGCATGAGGCAACATATCAATTTGTTGCAGTATTTTCTTGATACCTGGGATCCAATTGACCAGGTATTCTAGATCAAAGGAAAATCTATTCCATTGACAGTAGATGAAATTTACTTTCTAATAGGGTTTTCGAGGCGTGGTGGCCCTCTTTCACTATCAGGATTCGCTCATGGAGGTGAATCTGTGAAAGACAATATTCATCAGTTTTGTAGAGATGGATCTTAGCCCAGCAGAGATGGCAAGATCAATATCCGGGGTTTCACTGATTGGCCCTTGAGGAACATTTTATTTACCTTTGTTAGATTGGCTGGCAATGTGGCTTTACACTTGGCAAACAGTTATTATATGCAGTACGCCCTGGAATGCCTAGAATTGAAAGTGTTCAACTAGTGTGAGGCAGTACTTCCTGTCATAAAAGAACAACTCTCCAAAGTAAAGAATGGAAGGACCAATAATTTTGGCTGCGATTCCATGCTGACTGTTTTTGGTTTTTAGAGGATTCCATTGATGCAGTGTCAGAACATTTCACTAGGATTGCTAGCACCGAGGGAACCACAGATGTAGTGATGGGTTGATCTTATGGCGAGACATGTAGGTCAATCACAGATTTCCTTCTCTAATGCATTTTTCAAGTGGTTCGACCGTTAGGAGATGGTATTTGTAGAGTATCCATACGTCAGGATGGATTTTCGAGGCAACCTGAATTTGGCATTACCAGCTAGCGAGCAGTGGAGTGCTATAGGTAAAATGATTCGACCACATCTTTGTTTATCAGTTTTATAATGTTTTTGTGTTTTTAAATGTTACTAAGACTAATAAAACTTATATGTGTTTGCAGATATTGGACAAATGCAACCAGTGGCATGCCCGTAGGTGGTAGATCACGCTCTAGTAGGAGAGGCTATAGGGACGGCCATCCTTTGGGATCTAGACATATCGGAGACCATGGTAGTGTTGTAGGATCAGATTGAGGGACTCACTCTTGGTATTCAGGATGTCAAGACTAATGAGTTACCTTTGAGGTTACAACGCCATACTAAAGGTGTGCCGTGCTGATGGACCAGGATCCTGCACATGATCACAGAGGCGGTGACATGTTATCACTAGCATCATTAGTCTAGGATGCGTTTCTGCATTCATTTTGAGTTTCTTGGTCAGATTACTGATTTTGTCTTGGACACAAAACATTTTGTAAAAACTATAAAAAGTTATATATTTTTTATTTTTAGAGTTTTATTTCGATTAAGTTATGAAATCCTGATGCAAATATTAATGTAAAATTCTTTCTTTATAGATGTTGCAAATGTCTATCTAACACATAGTTTGCTAGTGAATCAGTTGATGTGTTTAAGTTTCTAGAAATGTGTTGATATTGAATGGAATCAAACTATCTTTCAAAAATCCTAACTCTTAGGAATATGCGATAAATCACTGGGTTCCGAATGGAATAAATGCTAGTAAGCTCTAGAATGATGAGTTGTGAATCTAGCCTCACAACGAGTTGGTGTATGCCACGTGAAATTTCATCATAGAGAAGTTCAATCAACGCACTATATTCAACGATATTGTTTGTTGATCGGCCAATACATATCCCCCTAAAAATCACTAACTCACTGCTTGGAGCGAAAATGGCCTATGCCACAGATGATAGGTTCTGTGTACTATGACTAGCTCGATCGACATACCCAACAAATGGTTCCGAAAATTATAACATCTACAACGAAAATGAAGCGGATTACCTAACCAAAATGCTTACTCTAAAAGAAAACAAAGAATGCGACAAAATCATATTTAGAATAAGTTTACTACACTTAATCAAGCATAGTAACATTTAGGATACAACCCATTTTGGGGCTGTGACAGTGGAATCCCATCATAATCGACTAGCTCATAGGCTCCTTTTGTCAATACTCATTTAACAATCTAGGGGCCCATCCATAATGGTTCGAATTTACCTGCTCCTAATTTGTGAGAGTCCTCATCATAAAGCAAGACCAGGTCACCTTTTGAGAAGACACAAGGCTTGACGTTTTTGTCATATTGCACCTTGTCACATTTCTTATGTGCTTCATTAGCTGCCATGGCATCACGATAGGTTTCATCCAAGTGGATTAGTTCCAAGAAATGAGCCTCTTCTTCAGAAGTTTCAGGAGGTAGATCAATCACAAGCTTGAGGGATGAGATTTCACTTTGAATTGGTAAGACCACTTCCAACCCATACACCAACTAAAAGGGCATAAATCTAGTTGCATTTCTCACCGAATCCCTATATGCCCACAGAGGCGAGTACAAGATTAGATGTCGATTCTGTTTCTGGACTTCAATCATTCTCTGCAGCATGTGCTTAAGGACCTTGTTGATTGCCTCAACCTATTCATTAGCCAACGGATAAGATGGAGTATAACTATCGTGGGATAGTTCTAATTTTGCAGTCAATTTGATCATCATGTGATTGCGAAAATGCAACCCATGATCTGTGACTATAGCTTGTGGTACACCAAATCTAGAAACTACATGATTAAAAAAGAAAATAGCAACCGTTTCACAACTATTGTTTAATGTAGGCATCATCTCGACCCATTTTGTAAAATAGTCGACTTCGACTATAATATACCCATGCCCCCCGGTTGAGGGGGGTTACATGTCATGAAATCAATGCCCCATTTAGCGAATGGCCCAACAACAACTACTAGATGCAGTGGTGCAGGTGGTAATATGGTTTTGCAGTAAAAAATCTGACAAGAATGGCAACTTCTGACCGCAATTACACAGTCTTTGAATATAGTAGGCCAGCAATAACTACCTCGTAAGATCTCTTGTGCAGTAGCATAACCAGATAGATACCCCCCACAAGCACCTGAATGATAATCATTCAAAACTTTTTCGGTCTCCTCATGCGTGAGGCACCTTCATAGAACTGTATCGACACCACGACGGTAAAGTCTATCACCAACGATTAGGTAGTCCTTGGCTTCGTATCGAGTACGTCGTTGTTCAAAGCAAGAGTTGTTAGGCCTAAAATTTTGGGTTTGGAGATAGACCAGTATATCCCCATACCACGAATCACTTGACAATATCAGAAATAGAGACTCATCCATGACTAATGCTTTGGATGTCAAATCGTTGGATGATGAGGGAAGGTCACAAAGTAACTCCGTGAAGATGAGAGACTTATTTGATTTGGATTTGGTGAATTCTAGATCAAATTCTTGCAAAATCATATCCATTTGGAATATTTGCCACTTAGTGATTGATGTGACAGAATGTAGGTCATAGGGTTGCAATCTGACATAATGGTAGTTTTGCGAAACAGAACACAGTGTCGAAATCTCTGTACCGCTTGAATGGATACTAAAGCCAACTTTTCAGTATAAGAGTATTTTCTTTCTGTATCATTAATATTGTGACTTAAATAATATATAGTATGTTTCATTGCATTATCTTCTTACACTAAAACCATGGCAATGCTTGTATCTGCAGCAATGGGATACAGGTTAAAATATTTTTGATAGTTAGGAGCATACATTAATGATGCTTTAATCAGGATATCTTTTAAATCATCAAAGGAAGCTTGCACAACTTTATCCCAGTGGAAGGGTACTCCTTTTTTCAAAACATTCGTATAACCTTTAGCGAGTTCAGCATAATGTGGAATGAACCTCCTCATAAAGTTAGCTTTCCCTTGGAGTCTCTGAATCTGAAGAAAATTTGAAGGTGGAGGTATGTCAATGAATTCATGAACCTTAAATTTGTTGAGTAGAATTCTATCCTTAGAAAGTATGAAGCCAAGTAATAATCCAGAACCAACACAAAACCCACACTTTTGTGGATTGAGCCATATCTTGTAGTGTCGCAATGTAGAAATATGGCTCTCAAATGCTGCGGATGATCAGTCTGCTTTCACAAATGACCCAATAGATCGTAAAGATACATTTGAATGATGTGCTTGATGTCATGGAAGGCATAATTCATTTCCCTCCGAAAATTTTCCCCTCCCTTCAACAAACCGAAAGGTAATTTGCAATATGCAAATGTGCTTCACGAACATATAATTGCAGTCTTCGACTGGTCTTGTGGGTGGAAATTGATTTGATTGTATCCAGAAAATCTATCCATGAATGAAAATATTTCACATCCGGCACATATATCAATTATCTGGTCGATGAAGGGTGTAGGATAGTTGTCCTTCGAACACACTTGATTTACATCCCTATAATCGACGCACACTCTAATCGTTCCTTGTTTTTTCATTACAGAAACAATATTTGATACCAAATCAATGAGAGGAATAGGGTAAATGAAACCAACATGAATTTTTTTTTCAACTTATGCTTTAATGGTAGCGGCTTTTTTCAGATGGACAGGTCAAAGCCGTTGTCGCACTGGTTTGACAAGTTTCTAGTTTGATGGAGAACAAGATTTTCCAATGTGAATATTCTCTACAACATTAGGTTTGGTCAAGATATTAATGGTGATAGTTTCTTCAATGTTGGACAAATTTCGCTTGGAATCCAATGTATTTATAGTATTTAATAAAAAATCAATAAATAAAGGATGATTAAGGTCGCTTGAATAATCTTCATTGTTATCTTGAGGATGGAAACGATGGTTGTAATCTTTCGATGGTGTCTCTCCTGTCATCATTGACTTGTTGATTCCTTCGTCTGTAGAATGTTTACAAGACCAAGGATCAAAAGAGGTACCATACTCTAGAGACCTATCTATCCAAACACTCGTCGAGTGTTGATTTGGGTTTGTTGCCCAGGCCAACAAAATTGATTGCTACAAAGATTCTGTGGGGCTTGGTGGCAACACCTCATGGTGATCCACGCTATCAAAATGGTTGGAGCTCTTCTTTATGTCAAATGATGTAGAAGATATCATATGACTGGTTTCCACTGTGGCCAGTTCCGCAAGACCAGTTGGAGGCAGGAGGGTAAAATTACCCATTAAGGAAGGGTCTTTCAGGAGACCTACTCCAACATTTTGAAGCGATTTAGAACTTCCATGGATCAATGGAATGCTTCTAGTAGCTTGTGAACTATTAGGAAAAAAGGCGAGTTGGTCAACGATTGTAGTTCCACCTTGGAAGGGAAATGCAATATTTCTAAAGTATGTAGACACAATGACAGCCATATCCTAAATCTAGGGCCTTCCCAGTAAGATATTTTAATCAAGGTTTCCATTAATGACCTTGACTTCAATCTCTACTATTTTTCCCCCAAATTCAATTTTAAATGTACTTTAAATCCCATACGGAGTGTATGTTCTTCCATCGATTTATTTTAATGTTGTTGATGATTATGACAAGGGTGGTGAACACAGAGTTTTCCAGCAACTCATTGACATAATACAGGTAGATTCCCCCCATCAATGATTGTTTGATGAATAGTTTTATTCAGTGCTTTTACTTGTATAAGGAAAGTTATTTGGATCGGTAACTGAGGCGTATACCATTTATGATTAAAGGCCACAATATTGGAATCCGCTCGATCAATCCCACTTATTGCTGATAACAAAGCTTACTTTTGGGAGGGGCAATTCTGCAATACCTCAAGTGTCGACATAGTGGATAGCGATTGAGCCAGATCCTCCACTATATTATAATTCTGCACATCTCGAGCACGGGGATTAAAAGTTGATTTATGTACGACTCCCTTTTCAATTGCTTTTCTTCCATTCCGGTTTATGGTTATATGGTCTATCCAGGGCTCATCGGATGGGTTATTTGGTCTACTTATTGTGGAAAATGAAGTAACCCCTTATACTTTATACTTAATTTAGGAATAATGGGTGGAACAAATTTTGGCGAAGTCATTATCGAACTACTAGGTTGATCTATAGCCTGGTTGTTTGACAACGTTGGATTCCCGTAATCTTTCTTCCTTGTCGATATCAAAGCATCATTTTGGTGTTTTGAAATGGATAGCATAAGCACTTGGGATGTGGAAGCATGATCAATAACAACCATATTAGTTTCTGGGTTTGGAAATGGATCAGTCAACACCGCTGAGGTACTTGAAGTCTTTAAAAATTTTGCAACCTTAGCCTAATGTGGACAATCTTTCATCCAATGCTCCTTGCTACATATGTCACATGGAAAATGAGGAGATTTATTTTGCCTAGTAGGGTTCTCAGAGGATTTTTCGAGAGTTGAATTCTCCTATTTCTTCTTATTATTTTTCCCTTTCTTCTTGCCCCCTGGTTGCTTTGGATTCTTGCCCTTGTCAGATGACACGACATTAATCTCCGAGGCAAGAGGTTTTTCATTTTCATTTTTACTATAAATAGCAAGATCTTTACGAGATTGAGCCTTTATGGTTTGCGTGCTTGAGGCACTGATCACGCCATCAGTGGTGTGAGAGTCCCTATTCAATTTAGGAGGGGGTGGAATGAAAAATTCTGGTCTAGGGGCGTCAAGGATTTTGTCGTAGAGCATGCCATACTGAGTATAGATCAAGTCTAAATATTGGGCATGAGCAATGACTTGCTCTTTAGTGACAACTCCTCCTTTCGCCACATCCTCAGTGGTAGAAGGCAATAAGGACTTAATAAACCACTCAGTTAAAAGTTGATCAAGAACATACATCTTTACCATTCGACGACGACGTCTCCACTGATGAATATGATCAAATATGTGAGTGTTCGTGGTCTGTTTAAAGTTGGTAAGGAGTTATATTCTCGTCTCATACCTTATGGGTAATTGAAAGTGGGTTAGAAAATTAGTGGCAGGGGTGCTGAAGTTATCAAACAAAGCTCTAGGCAATTCTATACCATTTCGCTGCCAGACCAGTGACCGATATTTGAGAAAGGTGAAGCCTAATTGAATCATCATTCAGGGTGTTAGATGATCACCAAAAATGAAAAATCATTACGTGATTCGATGGATCTTCACCCGGATTTCCATTGAATTTAGGAATATCAGAGGGAGGTTTATGAGGAATCACTGGCCACGAAGGGGCATATGTAATTGGATCATTCGTGAGCTTGTTCAAATATGGTAATTCTAGAGTTGTTACAGCCATGGCCTAGGTCAACCCCTCCTTCCAGACCTGGTCCAAAATTTAAAAAATAGTGTTTTATCCCTTATACGCGACATTGCCTTGATTTAAACGCGTGTATACGCGGGTAGGCATATACCCAACCCGCCTATATGTATTAAAACACTTAAAAAAAATAAATCTCCTTAATTTCGGGTGGAGATTGCAGGTTTTGCCTGTTGATCACCTGTTAGTGCCCGTGGCCAATTGTTCCCAACCAACTCTCAACTAAAAAACTACTTTAGGAGAGGTATAAAAAGACCTCAAAGGGAAGGCCTAAAGGGGGAGAGAAGAGAGAGAAAGGTTATTATACTGATATTTTTCCCCTGACCAGGTCTGAAGACCCTTGTGCCTTCTGCACTTCCCCCATTTGTACAGGAAACCCTTGTTTCCTTATGTTTTGATGTTCATCTACTAGTTATGGCATCATGGAGTGAGTCATGGAAGGAGATATGCTAAAGGCTTGAGGTTGGACGGATCTGGAAGGAAGCTTTGCTTAGAGCCTGCGAAAGGTTATTCAGGTGAAAATATTCCTTTTTTTACATTCTATTTGTCTATAATGAAGAAACACGTCTTGGTTCCTGATATAAGTCCTCTTTATGTTTATGATATTCATGTTGGAATTCATACGTGAATGGTTTTATAAAGTTCATAACTAACTACCTTCCTTTATAACATGAAGATGATTTCTTTATAAGTCTTTGTCCATATACTGTTCTGTTCTTTGGAATTGGTTGTTTTGCAGGACAAAGGAGCGAAAGGGACTTGAAGAAGGGTTTGGACCCTAAAGGACCTTCTTGAACGTAGGACCTAAGGTACGCCCCTCTTACTATAGAATTTGCTTATAATAGCATAATGGATGTGTGAATGTGTGTTTCTCTTTAAAGACAATTTTTAGTCTACTAGGGTTTCCACCCAAAAGCCCTAGGGGAACATTTCCCTCAACAACTAGCATAATGTATTTGATGCTAGTAACTTTGATAAGGTTGTTGGACATAACCAATATAGTGTGGTTGTTGATAGCCATTTTCAAAATACGGCTACCCATTACCTACAAAGCCTTGATGCTCAGGTCCTCGGTAGATTTGATATTGACCAAGCCCAGACTGAGGTTATGTTTTCTGGAATTGTGATTGTTGGTATTGTACCAGCCATGGTTGTTGGACCATTTTCAGTTACCCAATGTTGGAAGATTGACCAAGAAGTGGAGTAATAATACCCGTTTCAGCGTGAGTCATTCCAGGTAAGGAAGCATTAACCTGAGGTTGTGATTGAGCTGTAGAGATAAGAGGCTGTTGTATTACAACCTGAGATACTTGAGGTTGATACACAACAGGCAGTGCTTGTACTTGCGACATAGTCACAATAGCAGGCCTAGTGGGAATATTCGACACAGGTTGGATCGGTTGCATTGAATATACAACCATTGGTTGTTGCAGCAGTATTGGTACCCAACCACTATCTGTAATTCTAGTTTGACCTGAATTTTGTTCTAAACTCTCATATCGTTGTTCCCCAGGAGGGAACAATGAAAAAGCATACTGCCTCCATATGGTGGTATTCCAGTGTTCAAAGGATATATTGGTCTTTGAATACTGGTCTGCCCAAATTGATACTGGCATGCAAGATCAATTTTCTAAGTTTCAACATAAGAAATACCAGATGGGACCCCGGATGAATAGATAGGAACAGAGGGTATACCAGCAAACATTGTAAGAATGGCAGCAGGAATTTCTACCGTAGCTGTATGAGATGACATAGTCCTAGATGTTGATGGTTACACACACACGTTTAGTCTATCCAAAAGATTTCCTAGCGATACGTCAGGAACTTGCAATGAGGGATGATTAAAGAACCAACTTCAGGAGTAGAAGGATACAGATGAATCCCATTCCAAAATGTAATAGGGTACTCGATGGAGGATCCTCTACTATCTCTTCTATAGCAATCAATCCAGGTGGAAGAGGTAGACCGTCAAGTCTGTAAAATATTTCTGGAGCCAAAGAAGGTATAGCTTTTGCAGTGACAGATACCCGAGGGGTGACACCTTCTGAATTCTGGAACTCAACTTCCAGATGTTTAGGTAAGTGAACCTCAGTATCTGGATCAACTCTAGATGGAGTTGTTTCATGTATAGAAGTGTCTACTGTTACACTAGGATCAGTTATAATGTCCCCTTGTAACTATAGAACTTCTTCTCTAAAGGCAGATATACCAGAAATGATCGGAGTAACTGTACTTTCTGACGATGTTCAGACAAAAGTTTCAAATAAGGCAGGTGCATTTGACTCAGTTAAATGAGACCTTTTTTCCTAGAGTGGCTTCATTTCCAGAGTCAAAGATGGTTGACTCACTAGTCTCCATGAACGACAGGGTTTTGATTGACTTTCTTCCACAATTACGGATTACTTGATCAACTCAAAATTAAGGGGAAAATGATGTTATTTCGAATTAATAAATTTTAATGACGCTTTGACACAACTTTTCTTTTTCAATTTTTAAGAGTCGAGAAAAAGCTAAAGATGACTCTAATCCCCTTCGATTTTTAATGAGTTTGAAGTGACAAGTGCTCATATGGACCTTTTCTTTTAAAGAGTCGAAAAGGAATGAAAGTGACTACTCTGGAAAATCTAGATAGAGGGATTACCAAACCAATTGCAAAACTATAATATACACCTTCGTGATAAATTAAAGAGAAATTACCAAGGACTTATGTACAATAGTCAATCTTCTCGAATGTTGTGTTCAGTGCATTACAATCAATAGGGCAGCAAACATGGCTTCTTATGGATAAAGGATAGAAGCCTATTGTGGTCTCCCAATATATACGCGAAAGTACGGGGAGTACAAGTCTGTGCTAGCACTTGTCGTATCAAGGGGGAGGAATCACCCAACATTCAATGAAAACAATAGTTACTAGTTTTTATGATGCCAGAACATGTCTCTAGCTTAGACCTCTAGTTTTGTTGCATTAGGTTCCAAAGCGTTGTTACGTTCATTGAGATTTATTTTAGAGTTGATCTTGTTTAAAGTTTGCCTTTCAATGGTTCACCACGTGATGTTGATTTAAAATTCATAAAAATGCAATCTAAAATGATAAACAATCGTTGTTTGTTTTGATCAATGAAAATCCTAGCTATGAGGGAAAGAAAATTATGATTCCTTCAAACAAAGAGCAAAGAGCACACACTAACGCACTTTCCTAAATCATTCTTCACACACAAACTAAATGCAAATGAAAATGCATGTATTTTCTTTTCATTCGCCTTAATCTGAAAATTCCCAAAAAAGAAAACTAAGTGTAGCAAATATCTGAAATATTTTACTCAAAGTGACACTTTTGACAATTTCTTTTTCAAAATAGAAAGGAAAACTAAACGACACTTTTAAATTTTGAATAGAAAATGCTTTCAACACTTTGAATATCAACAAATCAAATCAAATACATGACAAAAAGTTCAATCGACTGTTCAGGGAAGGAAGAATCCATAAAACTTCTCTTTTTGATACAAAACGACAGTTACGACACTTTTTGTACCAAAGTGACAAATCGATTTAAGCAAATTTTTGACAAAGGATTGTAATCAATGGAGGCTAATCTATGTTATGCAAGCAGGCTTCAGTAAGGAGGAAATGTTCATAAGCAGAAAATCAATTAAACATAACTAAAAACAAGGACAAAACCCCCAAATTTCAAGAATGGAAATAGGTTTAGTAAGTCATCGCACCTAGCTCATAGAAACAGGGATTCATCGCACTTACTACACTTGGGAGGTGCAATGCATATTGGTTTATAGTGACAAGCAGTGTGATGGGATAGGGAGCACATCTGAAGTGGGTTTTGGCTCAAATATGTAGCCGATTTGAGTGAGTTAAGCTGAGCTATGATGGATAGTAAAGAGCAAAGTACAAAGGAATGATCTTGAGAGGTTACTAAGCTACCAAAAGGCATCTAGAATGCCTGTAAGTCAAATGTTTAATTCATAAACTAAACTGGAGATTGACTGAAGCAACATTCATCTACTATGCAACTGTAGAGAAAGAGTAGTTCGAAGGCTACCTGACTGACTTTAGGCTCCATCTATAGTTTATAAAACAAAAAATAACAACAAAAGAACATCTATTCGCTCCCCAACGGAGTCGCCATTTTCTTTCTAGGAAAACTAGTGTCTTTTCTATCGACTAGCCCTCTAGGTTTGGCAGCTACCGTAGAAACAACAGTTTAAAGCAATTTGCAATTTCTTCTATGTATAATAGATAAGAGAAAGACAAAGGAACCAACCTGGATCTTCCTCTTAACTCCTTGCTTGATCTCTCTCCCCCTTGATAGAGCTGGCAACTGCTCTTTGTACTTATCCTGCTTGGAGAGTACCTATAGAAACACAGTAACGAAACACCATCAAAGCATCTTGATCTATTAGATCATAACCATTATAGAATCAGAAATACAATGAACATACAATGGCATTCAAAACTGATAACATTCACAATTGCACAGTTATATCGAAGAAAACGCGAAGAACTTTATTAAATAGAAGAGAGAATTAAAACCCAATTGTCTGATCCAGAATCATCCTCCCAGCATCCATCCCTCTTCACGTCATGAAATAACAAGATATCACCAACAATACAATGCTCTTTCTCAAATACGAACTATCATCACTTCCTTGCAAATTACAATATTACAGCCTCCAGATCTCTTAGATGAGGGATCCATTTATAGATGTGTGCAAGGGTGTGAGTCACCTCTAGGTTTTTGATTAGTGTCAGCCCAATTGTTGTAACTAGTTCCACTTCAATATTTCTTGGATCTCTTACTCATCCCTGTGCGAATTCAGAGACGCAAGTTTCATAGGAGAAGTTTCTAGAAGATTCTATGAGCATCCACTTAGCAAACTATCTCGGACATTTGTCCATCCTCACCCATCGCACCCTACAAAAGGACCAATTAGTATGCATCACACCTGAATAGTGTACCACTCAGTATGCATCGCACCTAGCAAGTGTAGCAGTTAGTATGGTCCAGTTTAGGCCATTTATGGATGGCTTTTCAGGTGGAACTTTTAGGTAATGATGTAATCAGATGACCATGATATTTTAGGGTATGAAACAAGACTCTTAGGGGTTGAAGAGCCCTAGTTTATTACATATAAGATTGGGGTTGAAGTGCTGAAATATGTCTATAACACATGTGTGAGCAATTCCTAGGAATATTCTTGGTATTAGTGTGACAAGGTATTAGTTTATGTGTCTATACAACTAACAATTGGGTGATGTGACATTACTAGTAAGCCTCGATTGCAGCAAGTTAAAAAGGTAAAGGAAAGGAAATGGAAAGGAATTCCTTTAGCTATGTTTTGAAACCCTAATTCCAAAATAATGAGTATTTTTCACAAAGGAAATCTTCTTAACCTTGATTTGTCTGGAATTATGTGGATATGTGCTATATTCATGGACATGCAATTGACAAGTATATTAGCTAGATTTTAGTTACAGGGGGATCTATCAAAGGATTAGAGTCCCTTGAGAGATGGCATGGATGTTCTCAGCTACAAGGAAATGTGTTTGGCACAACAAGATAAGGTATCTAGTGTATTGTTATATTTATTTATGCACTGACAATTATGTGTTTATTTCAATATGATGCAGGGAATTGCATGGAAAAGAAATTGCCAATAAATTTTGAAGAAGGATTAGGTTGAGATATTATTTGGAAGCACTGGGAACCATGGGGATTGAGACATGGTGTCTATCATTAGCCTTGTTATTTTAGTATTTTGATATTGTTGAAATTTTTGTTCTTGATTTGAAATTTTGATTGTGTCTCATGCATAATTATGCCACTTTATTGCGGTGTCATGTTGTGATTGATTTTCATGGTTTTCTTCTTGATTGTTTCTTGGTATTTCCTTTTATGTTTTGAGTCATGGGAATTGTTTGGGAAAGAAGAAATTTAATGGATCTAAGGGAGAGATGTGTGGTACCCAACAGGTAATGTAAGACTCAGATGAGGCTTTGTGCATGAGTAAGTGAAACGGAAGGTAAGACTATGACATTCAGTTGGACTCATTAGTCCATAGTTGTAAATGAACAATGGCAATACAAACATGTGTAAGGTAACTAGAAAAGGTAATTTAAATGGATCTAAGGTGTCATATGCCTTCGCTATGATGGGAATCATTGTTCTCCATGTTGTGCATGTTGTTCATGAATAGAGGAAGTTATCTTAACATAGACCTTATGTTATCTGGTAATTATGTTATGATCATGATTATGTTGATATTTATATATGTATACATGTATGTATGTATGTCGTTGAATGAGAGAATGATTATTGTCTTATGCTAATGATTCTATATGCATGTATCTATGTATCTATGTCACCATCTGACAAGGTTATCACTAATCGTCCTTGTGTAGGAATGATTGCTTATGTAGGAAAATGACATGAAGAGGTTCACTGTCTTAGGAGGAATCAATTAAGAATAGTAGTCATGAAAAGTCTACAAGGTCAATATCATATGGTTATGAGTTGTTATTATGTAATTATATTATGTCTATCTTATGGACAGGTTATACCGAGGAATACAACAACACAATGAAAGCAGTTTGATTTGTGACATGCTGGAACAAGCATGGGTAAGACATTGGAAGCAAGGTTTCTTGGTAAATACAATGTGGTTTTGAATTTGTGGTACTATTTTTGTTCACATGTTACATATGCGATGCTATGTGCATGTACCTTTGTATGAATATTTCATATATAGTGTTGGGTATAGATGGTTCCATGTAGATGTTGGATATGCGATGTTATGTACATATTGTACTATCTGCATGATGCATATGCGATGTTGTGTGGATATGGTGCTCTGTGCATGTTGGATATGCAGTGTTATGTACAGATGATGCTATGTACATTTTTCATATGCAGTGTTATGTACAAGTGGTGTTGGGCGCATGTTGTACATCTGGTGCTATGTACATATGGTGTTGTGTGCATGATTGTACAAGTGGTGCTATGTGGATGTGGTGTTGTGTACATGTTATAGAAATGGCATTTTGTGACGGTGTTGTTGTGTAGATTTCGTGCATGTGATTATGCATACATGTGGTGTTGCGTACATGTCGTGCATGTGGTTCTGTGTACATGTGGTATTGTGTACACGTTTTACAATGGTGTAGTACACATGTCGCATTCTATACACATTGTGCACGTGGTCCTGTGTACATGTGATGTTGTGCACACATTGTCTAGGTGGTTGTAGTGTACATGTGGTAGTGTGTATATGTCATCCATATGGCACTCGTGTAGATGGATGTATTGCATGGTGTTGTATGACATGTGTAGCTGTATGTGTGTGATGCATACTATGGGTATGCACACATGGTTGAGGAGAAGGCACTAGATGTTTGTATGGTGTGGCAACTTATTGTGAGTTTGTATAGAATAAAGATAAAGGTAGAAGCTAAGAATTGATGAAAGGAAAAGTATCAACATTTTATTTCAGTTTTATTATGAACGTGACTTATGACTATGGTATATGAGGATTATATTTCATGTATGATTTGGTTTATGATGGTTACGTGTGATTTATGATGTTTATCTATGATGGTTGTGTCTTGAGATATCCATATGTGATATGTTATACATGATATTTTGATCAAACAATTAGTTTGACTTGATGTGACAGGAAGTGAACGTGATTCCAAGTGTACCTTATTAACGAGCTACTGATGAGATATGATTTGAAGTTATTTTAATTTATTTTGAATCTAATGGAAGTTATGTTCTTGGAACAGGAATGCATGAACATGCCTGGTCCAGTGGTGGAATTCCACTGCAACAATTGGCAATAAAAGTGAAAGACATTGGAGCATGCAACAATATGCTAGTAAAGCATATCATGAGCAGGGCCATTGTGGGACAGCGGTACCCAATAGTGTCCATTGATTTCTATGAGTATTCTATGATGGTATGATGGTTTTGAGGAAGGTATAACATTTTGTTTTTTGACCTTCCCATGTGAGGGAGACTTGCTAAGGGATGGATCACCCAGGATAGGGAATGTCAGGGAACTTGGAAGGTGAGTGATTGCATAGAACGCAGTGACTAGATTTCTCGAGGGACTATGTAGCAAAGAAGGGAAGGTCGCAAATATGTTTTTTTGGCCATGAATATTTCCATATGGAGTCAGATGCATATTGGTAGTGCACCCTAGAAAATGAGCCGGTAACTATTCACTAAGAGGACAAGTGGCACGTGATTGTAGCACTGGATATTGGATGCAGTTTGACTTTAGTAGTGGATCTAAACTTCTTGTGAAAAAATATCCATGATCTTACCATTCTAGGATGCATATATACATGTCTAAAAGAAACAATGATTAAACAAGGGATCATAAATATACAAACAAAGGTTTTTCAGTTAAAATATTAATCACATCTTTACAGCTCATGCTAGCCTACCCTCTACCACTACCCAAACAACAACATGCACACCAACAAACTCAATGTATGAAGAATAGTCAAAGAATATGGGAAACAACACTATCCTTCAAACCACCAACTAATCCACTAGTTCACCCTGAGATGAGATGAGAAAAGTTTCCAAAGGAATCAACAACCTCTTGCGATTCAAAATAATGTATTTTATAAGTTACTTCTCTAGTAACATATTTTTCCTTATCGTCCAACTTTTCTTGGGTGTTACAACGGAGTGGCCTAGGATTTCTTTCGTTTTTTTTTTAAATATGTATTTCCTCTTTTTTCTTTAAAGCCTCCTTTCTCTTTCTCTTGAGCGATGATTTGTTCCACCCTTACCCAATGTTTGTTTTGCTACAATTGAGTGATTTAATATATTTTATCTTCCATGATATTAAATATTATTGATGAGCTCCTAGATTTTTAGGAGTTATTTAAGGAAATATTATTTTGAACTCATGCACAAAAACTTGTTTAGAGATCTTGGCAATGAACTAACTTTAGTGTTTCTCTCCCAAGTAATTTCCATATTTTATAATAAAACTCATTTATTAGTTCATCATACTTTATTGTTGACCTTAATTGAAATCCATAATGGCTTTCTAGCCATCAAATTTAAAAATACTTCAGTCTAAAAACTGAAATGTTAAAAACAGAAAGGTACTTACATAGAGGTAAAAGGGTATTAAAAAAATAAGACTATTTTTTCCTTTGTCGTGAATCTATTAATATGAATATGATTTTGTTTCATGAATTCAAAATGGATATTACATGGACTATTTCTTATTAGTTTTGAAATGTGACATTTTGTATTTAATTTCGAAGGTTAAGTTAGTTTAGTGAAGTGTAATGTAAATTTAAAATTATATCTATTTCTTTGTAGTAATTGTATTCAAATTTATCAATTTTTGTAATGAATGAAATATTATTTATATGTCACAAATAAAGGCAAGAACTAACTAGATGATTTTTCCTCTAGCTTCAATAAATCAAATTCTCATTTTTAAAATAAATATGCAAAAATGAAGGTGTTGGTTCAACCATATGTGTTCCAGGGTTGTATTTCAATTGAAACCACCAACTAGAAGCTGATCAACAATCCATGATACATGAAGGAATATTACGTAGACAATTTGATACATGAAGGAATATTACGTAGACAATTTCACATCCATGGTGACATAATGCCTTTGATTTTCCAACGTATATATGCTCAATGACGTAGACATGAATCTTATTTCAAAGAAGAAACATGTGCCGCATAATGTTTTTCAACCCCAAACTAACTCAAAAGTGATACTAGCATCTATCATAACTAATTTGAACTAATTTGATAAGCTACCACTTTAGTCCATCCTTCACATCCACCCATAATTTGTTCATTGATGCCTATCGCTTTATGGGCTTATTCTAAATAATTATTCATGGTCACTATTCAATGTATGTTGTATTAATTATTCTTGGACCATTATAAATACAATATTTTTTTCTTTGAACAACATTACCCAACAATTCACTTCAATGTTTCCTTCACTTCGCTTTATGGGCTTATTCTAAATAATTATTCATGGTCACTATTCAATGTATGTTGTATTAATTATTCTTGGACCATTATAAATACAATATTTTTTTCTTTGAACAACATTACCCAACAATTCACTTCAATGTTTCCTTCACTTGCATTAGTGTTGTTCTAGTTTATCATGATATAATTTAAGCCACATATTTTGAAATTGTTAACAATATTCATATAGTTAAATTTATTACATACGGTAGAAATCATTTAAAATTTAATTTTATTGTAGACATATTTATATTGAAAAATATTTTTTATATATTTTCTAATAGACCTTGGAAACAAATATATATATGCACTATTTTATCACACATTGAATTATTTTTATTATTATTACTATTTAACTAGAACAAGAATATGATATAAATAATGGGATGTAATAGACCTAACAACAATGATATAATGTTATATAGAGCTTTAAATACCAAACTAGGTTATGGAAAGCAATGCATTCTAGCTTCTCCTACATGTTCCCACATTAGCAAAAATACATCTAGTACATGAAAGTATTATCACAAATTGATTGGGGAGTGAAATACAAAGAAAATATATATTTATATTCGGAGAAAGGTGATGACTATGTAACATCATATGTGCGTATTTTATTCTTTCCTCCTCACATTTAATGCCTTGAATTGATTTCCTTACCTTTGTTAATGGAGGCAAGTGGTGTAGGCCCTTTTTCAAAACCTTTACAAAAGGAAGGGAAATTAGAACTAAAATAGTGTTTCACTTAGGGTTCCTCTAATTCTTTGTCTCATTCCTATTCATTGTCTCCTAAATCCTTGTGTTTATTGTGTGGATCCGGTTGGGGGGAGGGTGTGAGAACTCTAAACGAAAACTCTTCAATGAACAAAAGAGATGAATTATTTTTTTACTTTTGGGCATCAACTATGAGATGGGGTGAGCCATTGAACTTTCTTATTCTACTTCATCTTGATCTTGGAGGGTTTCAAATATGTTTTTGGTGGGATTAGATAATGCTAAACTATGATTCATTTGCTAATATCCCTTTGGGATATTTTTTCTTGCACCTTCTAGAAACTAGTTTTCAGTTTCTTGTTCAATATTGTTCTAGGGAAGTAAAGCCTAGTCGCAAGGAGTATGAGATTATTATTTACTTTTATATCTTTTTTCTAGCTGGTGATATCATGATAAGTGTTATAGTTGCATGTAATATACTTATAATTAAGGTGTTGAAGATGAATCCAAACTTCTATATTGATTTTCTATCTAAGGGCTATTTTTGAAGTTGACTTCCACACATAATCTAGCACATGTATTTATTCCTCAATTTATCTCTACTCAGTCAATGACTTGACCCATTTTTTCTCCAATATAGTTGAGAGTGAGTTTACCTCAAAAGATCATGGCGAGATGTGGAACCTTATCCAAGACAACACCAATTGAGATTACCATATCTAGATCAAAACCATTAGTCTCGTGGGAAAGAAATGCTCTGTGATAACCCATAAAGTATGGGCTTGACTTAGAAGTGATATTTGGCATTTGAAATTTAGAATATAACTGGGAGAAATATATTACCAGAATACAAAAAATGACAGGGATCTACCTTGAGGTCCATAATTGAACTAATCCATGGTTGGGTCAAATGGCTACAAATTTTGGAATCTAAGGCTAGCAATATCTAGGCCCCCTACATAGTTTCAACATCAATCCCCTTAACCAATTAATGTTTTCTGTATCTATCTAGTACTCTTGTGTGTCAATGGTAGCTCAACTTACCCTAAAATTTGTGATGGTAGGGGCCAAGATTACCACTAATAACTAGGGATACTTGATGAAAGGTCATGAGTTCTAAAAGTCATTTATTTATGTTATGGAAGCTCTTTTAAATTCCTCCATAAACAAATAATTTTTTCTCATGTTTAGTTTCCTTTAAACATTTTATGTCCAATACCTTTGTCTTAGGTGTCACTCTTCCTCCCTCTTCTAATAATTATTATTATACAATATACAACAATTTTGTATATATTATAATGAAAAGTAAATGGTCCTTTCCTATTTTATATTTAAATTATAAAATAAATACATAATTAATTATAAATTAATATTTTAAATTATATATCAGTTAAAGTGATGTTTAATTACCTTCAAAATTAATTTTTAAATGATCTGAATTGGATCCATGAAAATTATCAGAGTTCTATGACTGTATCAAATCAGGACAGACTTCAAAAACTTGTGAACAAAGAGCTATTAGGAAGACCTCTGGACAATGGCAGTTTGTAGCTAGCAAGGAACGATGAGAACCTCGGTCAAAGCGCGCTGACCAAGGCCCATGGAGACCTTGCAGGATGCAAACTAGTTGTTGGGAAGTCCGAATCGAAAAACAGAGGTCGTTTCTGATGCACGATTAGCTGGGAAAAACCCCTCGAGAAGGAAAAGCCTCGAGTGCTCAGTCACATGGGAAGCCGAGAAACTGTAGGGAAAGAGCTAAAGAAAAAGGTGGGTCTCGCACTCCAAAACCAGTAGAATATCAGAGGCATGTTGGGTGGTAAGTGGATTTGGCAGGAGAACGAGCAATTCCGCACATTACACAATGCATGTCCTACGTATGAGAGAGAAAACCGCCTCTCATAACAGGTTAACGGTCGAGCAAGTCAACCACGTGATAAGAGCAAACACGGTAGGATTTGGGGGCTCCAGATCTAATGGTGGAGATTGCACCCAATGAATGATTGGATCTGGAGGGAGAATTAAGCTATGACATAAAGAAAAGTCAGAAGTTCAATTTGACCGCTGAGTTGGTGGATGGATCATTTCACAGCATAACCAAAATATCGAACCATTTAAGGAATAGCTGGCCTAGTTCGTGAGAGGACAAGTGGCCACTTCCCTGTGAGACATTACACAGTGGCGATGATGTAGAGACAGAGAACTCCAAGAGAATAGTAGCAGGAGATCCGAAGGGGCGGAAGAGGAAGTGAACAGTCAGAGGATGGATTGGCTTTAAGCCATGAACATACAGAAAACAGAGATATCGAGACAAAGAGAAGTGAACCGAAAGCAAAGCAAAGATAGTGAGAAAGTAAGAACGATAGAGTGAAGCAAGAAGAAGAAAACAGAGGACCAAGCTGACCTGTAGAGCTAACGCAACATCAAGCAGACAGAAGGCTTTAGAGGTTCAAGCAATCCCTGTGAGGATATCTGTCGGGAGCTAAGTACCAAATTGGAATCATCCCATTAAGACTAGTGAGATCGAGACTTGGTAAGGAAGAGTGTGTGTGCTGTAGTGGCTTGGGAATCCAAGAACTAACCTACTAAGCATTAGATGTTTCAGGAAACACAAATTGAGCTCCTCACTGTAAAAACTTTACTTTAAACACACAATAAAAGAAGGCCACCACTGAAAGCTAGACTAGAGATGTATCCTTGTTGGATAGGGTGAACTCCTTATTAACTTGTTGTGTTCTTGGATTTTCTTACTGTGTTTCACTTACTGTTTTCCCTTTTCAAGTGTCTGTGTATTTTGCAATCTGATCGATTCATTGGCTAAAATAACATAGACACACACCAGCACATGAGTTTGTAATACCTTCATTCATTAATTATTTAACTGAAATCACTCAGAAGTGATTTTTAGATCAAGTAGTAACAGAGCTTTAGGCTGTTAAGGTTAGACAAGCTTGTGTTGGATTTAGCTGTTGAATGCTAACTGGATCAAAGCTCAAATTAGGAGAAGGAGAGTTGGTTGAAACTAATCTTGAAATTCGTGTTGGGATGTGTTATATTCTTTCCACATAGTTAACAGGGGGTTTGAGGTGTACCCGTAACCCCACTTTTTGGTTTTGGACCCTATGTTAGGTTGGGAGGACCCACCTATGGTTTTGTGCATGATTTTCGCACATGTTTTTTTGGACGCGATGGTTTTCGATCCATGGTTTTTTGGATGTGATGGTTTTCGGTCCATGGTATTGGATGCTTCGGCATGTATAAATATGTATTGTAACATTGAAAGGAATATAATGAAAAATCAAGCTGGTAGTCCCAGTTTTGGGATCCAGGGGAAAATCTCTGTGCATATGTGTTTTTATGTGTTATGCTCTCGCATTGTTTATTTTTCTGTGATTTAGAATTCCTATGCAAGTAATTTATGTACGGGGTTAAAACCTACATTTGGTATTAGAGTTGTTTTCGCTTCAAGGGGACACCTTTGTTGCTGAGGGGTTTCGCTCGGGCCTTGTTGTAGACCCTGTTCAGTGGGAGATCTGCGAGATCGATTATGGTGGTGAATGAAGATGGCGAGCAACGGAAAGATAGAGATTGAGAAGTTCAATGGTTAGAGTTTTGAGTTGTGGAAACTCAAGATGGAGGATCTATTGGTGGATAAAAATCAGTGGATAATGGTAGATCTAGGTACTAAACCAACGGGTGTGACTGATGAAGAATGGAAGAAGCTGGATCGGAAGGCTAAGAGCACAATACGATTGTGTCTCAGATTCAGTATTGTTGAATGTATCAGGGGAAGCTATGACGAAGGCTCTGTGGGACAAGTTAGGGAATTTGTACCAATCTAAGTCTCTGGTGAATAAACTATTCCTGCAAAAAAAAGCTGTATAACTTGAGGATGAAAGATGGAGACTCAGTGACAGAGCATCTGAATGCATTTATCACTGTGGTAAGTCAGTTATCATCTATTGATATTAAAATTTCAGATGAAGATAAGTGCATCAGTCTGTTGTGTTCTCTACCAGATTCGTGGGATAGTCTAG
>APFE030559161.1:18397-35137 GCA_000404065.3 Pinus taeda
TGAAGTACCTACTTCCTCCATACAACTAAGACAAATGGAAATAATTAAATTAGAAGAAAAACGAGAACAAGCTAAGAAAACACATGCTCATCATCAAGCACTAATAAAATCCTCTTTTGATTCAAACATAATGACCAGAAAAATTTTTCAAATGGGAGATTTAGTTTTAAAATGGGATAAGGCACATGAAGAAAAAGGCAAACATACGAAATTTCAAAAGATGTGGCTTGGTCCTTTTCAGATTGTTGAAGTCATAGGTCCATCAACGTTTGTCTTACAGGATTTAGTAGGTAGAAGGGATTCTCTGCCTGTTAATGGACAAATCCTTAAAATATATTTTCCATAGATTATTATTCTTCTATTTTTTAGAATAAGTTTTATTTTTCTTTTCTTTTTCATAATAAAACCAGTTGTGAATGGTTACTATAGGTATTCATGGAAAAGAAACCAATTCTCTTTAAAGATTTTGAGCTTTCAGCTTGTATAAACGATAAAATTTTTAAAAAGAACCTAAACTTTATTATTGACAGATACAGTTAAGAACTTTAGCCTAGATATGATGCTAGTTTCAACTTCCAAAAATTTTGACGAAAGCAACTTGGCGAAGAAATTGTTTTATATCAGCACAATGAAAGGTATCAATAGCAAAATAGGGATTCTCTGTAAAGCAGCTGTTTTCAAACTCTATTATTGTCGTCCAGAACTTTCTTAAGGAAAAAATGACTTCCTCCGTGCTAAAGAAAATCGCAGCATTCAGAGGAATAATCCATGAATACACTTTATCTTAAAGAATAAGAGGTCTCATCACGAGCCGACTTATCATGATCACAAGTATTATAACTTGTTAACTTTGCCAATACTGTCCACCAAAACAAGGCAATGACTCAAGATTATTGAAATCAAAAGACAAGGGGTCTCATCACGAGCCAGCTTGTTCAGCAAAAGTGTAAATCAAGTGAATGACTGTGTCATAATTTGGCTACCAAACCAAGACATTGTTCTTTAAGAATAAAAAAGAAAATCAAAGCAATAAGTGTCAACATGGGTTTTTCTTTGAAAGTTGTAGATCACCTTAAGCAGGATAAAGGATCATTGTTGGGTAACAGGTAACCCTGTCGAGGCTATGGACACCTGCTGGCAGCAGAGGCTCTACCTACGACAAATGAGCATATTTAAAACTGATTCGCAGGGAAAACCTTATTTTATCCTTACAAGACCAAGTAATGACTGATGTAAATACAAGGACAATTCTGAGGAAGCAAACAATTAGAATAAAAAGAGGTTGAAACAGAATATCATTGATAGAATAAAGCATAATATACTCTATCTGTCCATAACAAAGTTTAGATTTATGAAAAAATTTCTGTTTTGGAAGTAAGTTTCAATAGAGAAGCAGAGATAACTGGTTCTTCCAAGTAAATCGCCATTGTTGTGGCCACCAACAACCCTCCTCCTTATTTAGTGTTAGCAATAACATTAAACAAGGGGGTGACCCTTAGTAAAAATTCAAAAAATCCTTTTTGTATTGAACTCCTTAGAAATATATCGCATCGCGAGAAAAGAGTAAAACATTTCTTTATGAGCACCATAAAAAATGCGAAAAAGCGACGCGAAATCCATCGCATCGCATACATCAAGAAGCACCCATAAATGAAGATCTTGAGAATTCTCCGATGGCCGATATGCGACATCGCATAAGTAGCACACAATAGTTTAACATGATCTGCGATCTTGCGATGAATGCAATCTGCGATCTTGACGAAAATGCGATAACGCAATAATGAAATGTAAGTTGCAGGAACCGCCCATTGCAAATTTTCCTCGGCTCAGCATTCAAGAAAATTTGTCCATAAATCAAAAAATTCGGCGTGCGCTTTAAATGAAATTAATGAACGTACGCCAAAGTGTTGATGAAGGACAGTTTTATATTTTTCAAAGAGTGAGTTCACAATGGGTTACATTATGTTATGCATTCATAGAGCTTAGAGCTTTCGCGTCAATATTTATTGTTGTAACTCTTTTCCTTTGCGTGAACTACATGAATGAAGAATAGGAAACAACATAGAGCAATGTGCAGGCAACATCGAAAGAAAAAGGGGAAAGCGTCAATGCTCGAAGATAGAGAAGAGATGCCCTCGTCAACAAATACTGCATACGGTGGAACCACAGGTTCCGGAGCATTATTGAATAGATACTGATATCAATAGGCGATCCAACACTCAGGGTAAAAAAGCTCACAAAAAACATCATGTTTACAAAATTATGAAAAATCTTACGCCCGGAAAAGGAAAAGGCGTTACAAACAAAAAACACACCACAAGTCCAGAAGCCAAGATAGCAAAAGCAGAAGCAATTTGAGGGAAATTTGGGATGTTGCCAAGTATATACGCAGTGAAATCACCTAGCAAGAGGATGATCCCCAAAAATATCTTCTAATTTACTAAAAAGTAGTGCCAACACTTGCCGTTCCTATTTGCTTGACTCAAACAGAAGCGGAAAGCAACGAGCCGACTCTTCCCAGGCAAATGTTGAATGCTTACAACATCAAGGAGTAAGTGCATAGATAGTTAGGAATTAGATTTGATTTTTAGAAATAAGTTTGCTTAAAAAGAGGGTGGTCATTTAAAAAACTGTATCCTAAATTTGTGTAATTAGGTTATTTAGTTAACAGTGTTTAAACCCTTCTCGTGCATTTAGAGAAGGGTCCAGAAATTTGTCAAAAACTTATCCTCAGAACATGCACTTTTGCACCCTCAGAGGAGGTTTTGATGAATGGAAGGATCGAGATTTATTGATGTTTGCATTTGATATCTGCTACTGATGTTGCACTTCTGTACTCTTAGTAGATATTAGAACAAGGAAAGATAAATCATTGTTGCTTGAAAGCTTATGAGTAGGACCAGTCATAAATGGTACTTTTATCTCTTGATCATTTCTCCTTATATTCTTAAAGCAATATACAGTTTTTAGTTGTTTATATGTTATTACATGAATGTTTTGTGTTACCATTTGGCACTTTTGTACGGTGGAGCCATTTATTTATGTTTAATGTGTGAATAACTTATTATGCGATATACTGTTCACAACTGTTTTGCCTAACTTTTTATGCAAAGTGGTTCATCTTAACTCATTTATATTCTTATAATTGTTGAATGATCTTTATTACCATCTATTATTTGAAATCTCTTTAGATCGCATAATAGAAGAATTACATCCCGGGTTAGCATAGATTAGATGTGCTATTTTCATTAGATTACAATAGCATAGAGTTAGATTAAAGTAGCTCATATATGAACTTTAGATCAACAACATCCAATTCTACACACACACACCCTTAGATTGGGAAACTAGTCCCATTATCTCGAGTTGGGCTCGCTATACCAAACGGATAAGGAGCTGTCAACCAAGGTCCGGACTGGGTGAGTATCCCCCTTGTTGTCGACCCGATTTTCGGGGCTTCAACAGAGCGATTTTTTTCTTAAATCAGTTGTTTTTTCAAGGGGTACTCAGTTATACAACTGTTTTTGCCAAGTTTTGCACCAAAAGCTACAGAAATTGATCTAACTGTCGCAGCCATCCTTTTGTTTTTACTCTTTTGAAAACCTGCAAAATAGAAAAGATTCTATCCCTTTTTTGGCTGAAAAAGTGCTCTGATACCAACTGTTAAGTACCGCAAATATAAATATATAATTACATACAAAACATCCAAGAATAATATAGAAATTCTTCACTCTTTATTAATATAAAAGCCTTGAAGTAGGATAACACCTTACAATTGATCCTTTTGTGGAAAGAATTTACTCTTGTCCTCTTGGGGGAGGCAACCTCCTAATGAACTAAGCTCGAATCACAATAATTTATTACCATACTTATAATTATATTTATAATACTAGCTACCTCCTTCGAACATTCTATAGAAGGAACTTTTTAGTGGATGGAACTTTCTAATAAGCTTTCTTTCAATATGTGTTCACACAACTAAAGAGGTCTTATTTATTTTTGATGGTCTTCATTACATAGCAATACCTAAACATGTACTATTATTCCCCTTCGGTACCTCCTTAGTTACCACATAGTACCTCCTAGGTACACTAGAAATCAGAAAGGGAGGACACAGATTGAATTTATCTAATTCCAACATATATAAAAAAAACTTAGCATAAAAACAGACCTGTTATGAAAAGAAGCATTAAAGATGCAGAAAGGCAAGATCAAAATCGAGGAAGAAGTGGAGAGGCATGCCTAACTCTCTCTATATTCTTAAAAAACAGATCTTTCAAATGGATAGCTGTGGTGGAAGTTGCTTGATTATTTTATTTTCTTGTAGTGCCAGTCTTCAGACCTAATATGCTATTAATGATAAATAATAAATAGTAGGGAGATATGTATGTTTTTTGATTAAACTGTAGAACAGTTTTTTGTTTTCTGAGTATCGGACAAACACAAGCTATGTATATTTCACTTCTGCTTTAATATTAATATGTTTTTCTTTCTTCGCAAAAATACATTGCAATTTCTCTTCATATGGGGGGCAAAAAAAAGGCAACACTCTTTAACTGAGAAAAGCTATAGCTAGCTTCTGGTTGTTAGACTCAGAATTTGAAATTTCGGTGTTACGGAATTGAGTTTATGGTTCTATTTCCATCTCCATTTTTCCATACTAATCCTCTCTAGTTACTAACGTCACAGGTGTATTTGTATAGTAAATACTAAAGAGCATTAGCAGAAAAGTTTCTAAATGTTAGTGGGATGTGACCACCTAATGCATGGTTACAATAAATAGTATGGCAAACACTTGCTTTGGTTAACACTTGTCTAAGTTTAGTGTTAAGCCATTTGTCAAGGTTAATCCTGATGCAATGCTGATCCTCAAAATCTCATTGTGGTTCATGCCCACTTGTGTCGGGCAGTTTGGGGTGGCGCAACACTGAAATCTGTCCCTGGTTTAGTGATATGAGTTGGTGCACACCACCATCATGTCCGGCATTCTTATCATCAAAGGATATAATTTGTGGTTGATGCTCCCATTAAGTCTAATTCAGATATAGTACGGATGAGCATTGTGCATTATGAATCTAACTGTATGGATGAGTTATTGTGCATTATGAGTTTAACTGTTATGGACCCAAGGAATGCACTGACATGCTAATTACTATCGCTGTAAAAGCCCAAACCAACCAAGTCTATTAACAGCAAACAAATATCTCTGTGATACCATGTTGATCTATAGTACAGAAATTTTTCTTCTCGAAATAACAACATTATGATAACAACAGACTTACCTATAACAGCCATAGATTCAGCCACAACAGCAATGGATTTTACTTTGCAAAACAATAATTCGGACCACTGGTCTGCTTTTATGTTAAAATAATCATAACAAGCACTGCAACAGTAATTATAGAAATTGGGAAACCAGGTAGTGAACAAGATTGCAGAAATATTCAACAAATATTATTATAAAATAGACTATTCAGCTACACACAAAACAGGAAAACTTTCCTAAGAACGTATAGTCACAAGCTCAGGCCCAAGAGCTCTCTCACAGATTCCCATCCAAGCATTCACCCAGATATCCCTACTCTAAGCCTATGAACTTTTTTATAATGAGAAGTCTCACTTTTGCTTCATTATCTTTCTCAGCTAGACCAACTGAAAAAATCTTAGAGAAAGCCTTGGCAGGAAAGATGGCATGACCAGTGTTGGACAGGTGAAATTTTAAACTTATTAACAAGGTAAATCTCAGCATTAACTTTCACACCATTTTAGAAAAACGGCCCTAGCAACCAATTGATGAAGGGGCAAACGGTAGCAAATTTCAACTAGTTATAAGAATGACTGATACCTCCTTACCAAGTTTCTCAAATACGAGGCTGCTGATTCTGATCCATTAGGCTTCTAGAATGCTTCTTACCAACATCCCAAGGGAGAATATATTTAAAAAATTATGCAACAAGTCCTCTCAGATGTGCACAGCTCACTGTAGATGTTGCACTGAAAACTCATGAAGAAAACAGCAAGAAAACATTTGGAATCCATCCCATCCCTCCTCTGTGTGGAATGTCAGCTCATCTGCCTTTTTCCCTAGAGATAAGGTTTCATCCAAAAGAAGTGGCTATTTGGAAGCCACCGTGCAACAAAAAGTTGACAAACTTCTTATGAGCGTCGAACCACATTCGGACGAGGGAAGGTGCCAATGATTGTTTGCCTAGTCAATCATGCATCAGAAGCTGTGTTTTAGAGTTGGGGCTAGGGTTCTGCTTTACAAGACGTGTGATTGAAATGGATCTCATTCCATTACCGCTAGGAATGGTCTATGAAAGCAGCAATAAAAGTCATTACCACAAACTTTTTTCCCAAGCAAAGAAACAGAGACCATTGACAATGCACAAAGAGAAAGTGTGCAAACTAGTCTCCAACGTTTAGATTGTATTTGAAATGTATTAATTCCAGTTAAGTTTCATAGATATAGCAGATGTGGAAACAATCAGATCATACTACTGTCAGAAAACATAAGAATTTAAAGTCCCTACGTCTGCCTGTGGGATTTGAATATTTAATTTACAAGTTAACCATGATTCCAACAGTCAAATTTTCACATCTATCCCATCACATTTTAAAGGGAGGCCCGGAGGGAGCAATACATGATCGTTGCAAAACTACTAGCAAACAACAAATTATCTGGTGATGCAAGGATTTTTTTTTTCATGTTTCAAAAACGTGTTACCTGATGCATTCCAAGAGGCATTTCTCTATGTTTGTATTACAACTCAGTATACTTCAATAGTGCATGTTGATCGTGATTGTGATAAACTGGTCAAAACAGAATCCCTGGCCTGACCTGGCTGTCTCGTGACCCAGTGTGACCTGCCTGTGCCATGACCCAGAGTGATTCGCAGTCATTACTGATGTGGGCCGGATGGATCATAACAGACAGATGATCCCATGGTTAATGTTCTTAAACCTCTTTCAAACAATAAGAGAAATGCAATACAATCTAACCCTGACCAAAACAGAAACCCGAATATCTAGTCTTTCAGAAGCGGGCAAGCTTGCCACTGTAAATTTCAAGTAACTTCGGGGCTTGAGGACTGCACCAGACATACTTTTCGAGGAACTTCCGCTCATTTAAACAAAGCGCACTAATGAAAGTGTGAGGATGCTTGGAAGGTTGCATTGCACTAAAAACATTCGACAACTTGTAACGAGGCTTGATCCTACATTACACGCTGAAACAAGACACTAACAGAGGATACGAAAAAAGAAACTTTGCAGGAAACCCTGCAGTATGCATAAAAAAGTCCATGTTCTTCTGCACCTTATCCATAGAAGCTTTTAATATAAGTGGGTGCCTCCTAACAAACTCCTTGATGTCATCTTCAAGAAGGCCAACACTTATTAAATGCTTCAATTTATTTTCCCAAAATTCAGGCCCGTTTTGTTTAGGTAGAATAAGAGGTGCCAATTTGAAAACACCTGAGACATTAGCCTCTGATCCAAACAGGTTTTGAAGACACTGGATATTGGGACGCAGAGTTTTCCCTAAACTACCGTTAAGCAATCTGGATCCATTGGATATGACATTTCCCAAGTCTTCTGCAGAAATGCCCAATGTTTTCATGAACTCAATCTTGGGTTTCAACTGCCGAACAGCATTGAGATAAAGAATAGCTGCGTTTCTGGTAATAGACTTCCTTACCTGGCGCTCTGTGAATCCCGAATCTCTCGGTAACTGTACCTCTTGTTGGGCTGTATGGGCTGATCTCGTCGCAACCAAGGATGGCCTTGCTTTAAGGATAGTTGGGAGCTCAGACTGACACAACCCACATTCGTTGAGTAAGAATTCCGAAATGGGGCATTTGTTATCGGCTTCAGGGTAGCTTGTGGACTTGTCTTTATTACCAATATTTGTAGAAAGTCGTGATAATTTTAACAAAATAATCCGGTGAAATGGTGAAGATGGTGCTGCAACAGCTGCCGCCAGGGAGTGACGCTAAGATCCCAATGATGAAGCCAAGTACTGGGCGAACATGGTCATTCCTGAAGATATAGAGTGATGGATTCTTCCAATATGATCCCATAACAAACCGCTGAAAAGAGGATTGGTGTGATTCGTATAGAGATAAATATGTTTGTTTCTTATATTCTATACATATATAGGCTACATATGAAAGGGAGGGGATTAGGGCAGGAAAAATATATAGAATACATATATAGGCTACATATGAAAGGGAGGGGATTAGGGCAGGAAAAATATAAATTACATAGGAAAGATAGGGGATTGGGAAAAAAAGAAATTTGAGTTTGAAGCATTGGTATTTTTCTATGATTTGAATGCTGGTTTTAATCGAGGATAGGAATTTCAAATATGATGCATTACTAAGTTTTTATAATTTAATAAATTTGTTTTAATCTTTATTTAAATTAATATTAATTTTTATATTTATATATAATATATATATATTAAATAGAGCATTATATTGTATTGTATTATGTAAATAAGATTATATAAAAACAATAACATAAGGACTATCCAAGCTGTAAAGATGGCAAAAGTTATGAAACATAGCAAGCTTGTGAGAGGTTATCAACCACTTCGTTGATTACATGAGTAATAACAAAAATATCAACCACTTGGGACAATAACAAAGTAACCATTATAAACAACGAACTCAACAACATATAATTGCCTCCAACAACAACCATAAGCATCAACACAAAGTGAAATAGAACTAGGACCATCATAGTTGACCATGCCAAAATTCACAAGAGGATATGTCTAGCACCATCCGTCAAAATAACCATGTAGCAACCTGTAAAACCACGGCACCACCGGAACGATATGCTAGAGAGTCATGGAGCAAATGAAGTCCTCCCACAAACACCAAGCACAATTGGCTTGAGCGTCATCCAAAAAAATACCAACTGCCAACACCACGACAACTACCAAAAGGGAGTAAAGGTCAACAACCAAACATCAGAGGTAGAGAAAACAGTGGATAGTATGTGTACTAAACCAATACACCAACTGTTTAACCATCCAAAAAGTGCACCCAGAAAAGGCACAAAAGACAATCAAACCACATAACCCGCACCATACCCTTGCACCTTAAAATAAGCTAAGACCAATAAAACCATAGACATCTCCAGTTAGTCAAACATAGGGATCGAGGGATCGAGAGAGCTTGCAAACATAGTTCCAGTAGGGTCTCCACGAGGATTGATGAGATCCCCATAATCTGTGTCACAAACCAATTATTTTTCCATTTGACACAAGCATGCATCCATATAATTGACCTTAAATCTCACATTTCTAAGAATGAGGTTTATCTCTTACAAACCAAACAAAATGTTGTAGTTATGAATCTAGTTGTCTTTAAAAACTAAGAGAAACAAAGAATTCAACTGTAGTCACATGGATAAGGAATTCAAGTAAAAAATATATATTTTCCACATTTTTCTAAGGTCTAGGATCCCTAGCAGATTTGCATCAATAACATTTGAGTCTGAAAAATAGGGGTGTTCTCCAAATTCCTTAGATTCCATAATTAGAATCTCCCTTCGCATCTCCAAGGGTACAACATCAAACATAAAAGCAATTGAGCCACCTCCAAACTGTCGATGTCGTATGATCCCCACTTAACCAAAACCACCCTCATGACTTACCATGCATTGTCGGGGAACCATAATTGCCAACACCAAGAGACTATGCGAATAGCCAACTGAAGAGTGACGATTTACAATACGAGCCAATAGAGAAAAAAATGAGCCGTAGTGACTTGACCCCAAAGACCAAAAGAGAGGGCGTAATGCAGTAGTTGACCACTAACGGACACACCTAAGACTAGAAGACCAACCCCGAGAAACATATTGCAAGGACTGAATTTATTTTGATGCCCAAGTTCCCTGACTCGACCCCAGAACTGTAGCAGTAGGGGAAACAACCTCTGAAGCAACACACGAAAGGGAAGAAAGCATACAATATAACCTCTAGCCACCAACAACCGATACCATGAAGAAACAAACAAAAATAAATTTGGGAGACCAATCTATGAAACAAATTTGCACCCATTGAAGTAATACAAACAAAGACTTATAACCAAAGAGAAAAATGACTAGAATACCAATAGTCGTAAACCAACACCAGATAAGGGTATGAGATACCTAAGAATTATGACTCCAAAAGATGTGAATTTGATAGAATTTCCACCAATTCAAACACTGGTCCTTCTGCTGTAAAGTGCAAGAAGAGAACAAAATACATGGTCGCACCACACTAACCACCATGGATAATACCAACACAGAAAAGTGACTGAACATCCTTGAATTGCCACCACTACCAACACCACAAGGGGAGTATTAACATGGGCCATAACCTATAGTACTAAAATCTCGCAACAGATAACCATAAAACCAGAAGCATGGGGTGGGTGGCATACCTCACCTCCATTGTAACTCACACGTCCACTTCACCACCCCATGTGCATGAATTTAATGAGAGGGGATATCGAATGTATAGCCCAAATCCCACCTCCATCATCGTGTCACGTCATGTGCATTGATCATTAGATGTCCAACCTCACTGTGAGTTGAATGGGTTCATTAATGTCATAGCAGGATTAGTTAATGACACCCCCATCGGGATATCTCTAGACAAGGAAGCTTTGTTTGCATCCACCCTATGTTGTATAAGATGAATGCCAGTTTATTATTTGAAGGTAATGATTCATCCAAATTAAAGTTATGACACTTGCACCCCAAATTTGCTAATAAATCTGCCACCCTATTCCCTTCACGCCGAGTATGATGAACAATTATGTAGTCGAGCTTTGGTATCAAAGCATTTATACTAGAAACAACATCCTCCAATCGCCAACAATGCACTGTTTTATTAACATGTTTCCCATTCGAAATTTTTCGTATACATTGAAATGCTACCTATGAATCACCATCCACTTGCAATAACCAAAAACCTTATCAGATAGCAATAACAAGGCCTCTATCCACAACCATAACTTCAGCTAAATTATTGCTAGAAATCCCACAGACATTGAAAAAAATCGCAATGGCTGAGAATTTTCATCTCAGAAAATCCCTCCACAATTTGCAACTCTTGGGTTCCCTTTGGAGGCCCCATCAAACCTCAACTTGATAAAGGAGCCCAATGTAACAACCTTGGGTTAAAAGTTCATGTAGTAAAGTTAATAAAGTAAAAATAAGACCAAGGTCATGGGACACGTATTCCAAGCTTAATGTTGGGCAAAACATCCTAGTGTGGGTGTTCATTTGGTTTATTATGGCAAAGGGAAATTGGAAAAGGCAATGGAAAAGGCTTTGAAAAGTCAAGAGACATTAATTGACATCTCATTTAGGAAAATAATGGAAAATGGGAGAAAATGAAGGTGAAAGGTCACAGGTTGCATGTGAGGAGCAAAATGAAGGAAAATAATGGAAAATTGAAGAAATTAGAGGTCTCAGTGATAAAAAGGCTTTTGAGGACTAGTACACAACTTTTGAAAATTTAGTTTTGGAGCTCTCTCCCTATTCTCTTTACTTTTTCATATTCTTGCACACTTAAAGTATTCTTGGAGCACTCTAGCATTAGATCAAGGAAGGCAATGGAAAGACAAATAAGGCAAAGAGAAGCAAAAGATCAATCAAGAAAGAGTTGGATCAAGCGAATACAATGAGATTACTTGCAGGTATCGAGTTGCATGTATGCTTTCCTTGCTAGTTTTGACATGCATGGTATATGCATGTGTGTATTTGGTTCTCTTCTTGTCATTGACATGGGTTTTTGCAAGTATGATAGTGGTTTTCAACCTTGCCTTTCCATTTCCAGATAACCCTGGTGTGATGGGGTTTCTCTCACTTGGTTGAGCTAGATTGTCAGATGGTTTTGAAATTGAGTGGGGTGGTCTCAGGAGGAAACACAAGGCCTAGGAATCCCTAGACTGGTGAAGGTGGGATTGTGGTCAAGCCTGATTGTGTATACTCTCATTGGGCCTAGGAATCCTCGACCAGTGAATGGCAGGATATACGGTAAATTATAGAGGGTGGAGACGAACAAATTCCTCATGGTTTAGGTGGAAAGATTCAAAGGAATCCATGCTTGTATAGGCCTAGTGATCCCTGGACCGGTATGCGGTGGGATTGCTATAAATATTGGTAGTGTATTTTCTTGTTTGGGCCTAGGAGTCCCTTAGCGGGATTGTGGTAAAGCCTAGTTGTATATATGAGGGTTTCGAGCTAGGAATCCCTTGGTGGATTGCGGTAAAGCGTGAGGAAGCCCTGGTTTTTTGTTGTAAGTCCCACATTCATGCTTGGAATATGACACAGGGGTGACTAGCTTAAATAAATATTTGGTTCAATCCAATCTATGGTCGGGTGGTACGTGGAAGTCCCTAATCTAGTTGCATTTTGCATATATTAATAAGAGCTATTTTCCTTTTATGTATTATGTGTAAATGTGTTTGTTATTATGTGGTTATAATGGTTGTTCTACCATTGTTGATCTGTTGATTATATGTTGGTTATAAGCATGGTTTATGACAAACTTGACTTATGGCTCTCATCTTGTTTTTTTTCATAAATGAAATGTTAATGAATGCATGACCTAATAGATGATATTGCAACTATTATGAGAGGGCATCAAACCTTCTCGACGAATCTCAAATAAGTACGAAGTCCTTATGCTTTGCTGTGTTTTAATAAACCACCTAGAAAGTAGGCCCTTCTCCCTATTAGCTTGTGACTTGACTTCAATTTGAATTGAGAACCACTATGATTCTTATTGCAAGAGGCAGTTGATAAACCAACTAGAAAGTGGGATTCTCTTATTTTCTATTTGGTTAATTGGTATTGATGTAAATTCACTTGAGCGCTTATCTCCTCAGAATCAAAATATAGCTTAGGTGTGATCAATTGTAGGAAATATTACGTTGCATTTTTCCTATGGCTAGGTGGAGAGTTGAAGTCCCTCTCTTAGTTTCCAATTACTTAAAGATAATAAGATAATTGTTTACTCATATACTTGTTGCACTTGATTATTAAATATTGTTGATAAATAAAAATGAGTGTATCAACACTATTAATGAAGGAATGTGTATTCCTGTATGTGTTTGCAATGATATTTGTTGCATGATTGTTCTCAAGATGTGAGGGGCTTGTAGCTTCCTTTGTATGGTGATATAGTCCCTAATTCTATAGTTATTTACATGATAATTTTTGTATAGTTTAAAATATAGTTAAACTCATATGGTGTGTGTGTGTGAAATTACATGGTTTAACTCTTATATTCACCAGAGGATCTTTGTGCTGGAGTATTAAAGTGCCTTTTTGTTAAATGGATTGTGTGTGGCTTATTATGAATTAATACAAATATTTTCTGTGTAACTAATTATTTATTTATTTATTTCTGGATTAAAGAATGAAATGGTACATTTATGTTTGAAGACATCAATAGGAATGATGAATTTCTTTGGGACCTTATTGGATAGGTTTGGTGTTGCTAGAGTCGGAACAATAGGGTACAATAGCCATGGTTTTGGTGTGACAATGATGACTACGTGAAATTCAGATCCATAACTCTATGGACGTATTCTATTGTGACCAACACTTGAAAGGCATTGTTTTGATATGTGAATGTGAATTCTTGTGGTTATGCATGTTTTGGGTAGAACCAGGTTCTTGTGGAAGACTAGGTTAAATTCCCTGAAAAGGTTAAGAAAAACGTAAAGAGTTATACTAGGTTGTTAAAGTAGAATTTTCCTTATGTATGAGGCTATACTTACCTTAGTTTAGGTAGGTCTGAGAGTCTGGGAATTCAGAAGGAGTGGTGAGATATATTTCACCGTGGAAATGGATTCTGGATGGGCCATACTTAGGTTGATGTGGGTGATAAGTGGATGGATAAGGCATATCGGGCATGGGACCCTTTCAAGTTAGTTCTATGTCGATTTTTTCACCAGACTTCATTGTATACTGGACTGAATAGAAATTTGGGGTGGGTCCCTAAAAATAAAGGTAGTGCGGGGAAAATTTAAACTGGATGTCCAAAAGTTCAGGACATCTAGGGTAAGAAAGAAGGAACAAGCTTGGATAGTTCAGATGTGGGCTAGGTTGGGGGATGTACATGAATTAAGGCTAGTTCATAGCTTCAATGGTTTGGAGCATTTGAAAAGTGAAAATTTGTGAAAGCGTCTAACTTCCGATAGGCCAAATATAACATGGAATGATGACTTTACACATTGAGGGTCGATATTGTCGGCCTAGGGAGTTAGATGGTGTGGCAAGTGCCATGTGGACCTAGCCATGGCCACAATGTGGTGTTGATGTGGAACCATATGAGTGGGGTGGGGATTTCCACGTAGGTGCCACATGGCATGTCCTTGCCTATGTGGTAGAGTTAAATGGTAAAACATCAAATCACCATAACTTCTAATTCAGGTATTTCCATGTAGGTGCCACATGACATGTCCTTGCCTATGTGGTAGAGTTAAATGGTAAAACATCAAATTGCCATAACTTCTAATTTAGGTATCAGATCAGGATAAAAATTATATTTCTGGAAATATATTGACAATCTAAACATTATGGTATTATCCAAGATTAATTCAACTTTTGGAGAAGGAGAAAATTTTGAAACCCCATTTCCATAGTGAGACTATAGAGTTTGGTTTAGAACAAAGTAATACCACCTATTTGGCCTAGTATGGTCTATGGGGTGGGAGGGGGCATTACAGCTAGATCCAAAATGGTGTTTCTATAAATTATCTTTTTCAACATTGATTTTCTTCATCCAAAAGCAATGGTATAATGCTACCAAGTTGGAAAAGTAAGGCCAATTTTGAAAAACATCTCTTTTTCTTCCAATTTATTGAAGAGTACTATGAATAATCTCTTATAGCCTAATTTAAGATCACTATGCTCCTTTTGTTTCCATTATGTTGTTATCCACCAATCAAGAGCCCACTTTGAAGGCTAGATACTCATAAACTAAACCAATAAGTGTGGTCCTACATGAACAATATGCATTCATCCATCCTCGAAGAATTAATCTCACATTTGGAGATCTTATCAACAATAAGAATGCATTTGCCAGATGGTCTAGAGGATGATCTCTATTGGAGAACTTTTTGGGTCAAATTACTCTTCAGATGTGGTATAAGGGTATCCTACCCTTCCCATGCCTAGAAAATTTTCCTTGTCCTTTCCCTAATCAAAAGGATGGTAGGCCAAACGGCCCCTCTTAGGTTCTCAATTAAATACAACATTCTTGAAGGAGGGAGCAATATACACCCTCCCACCCAAACCATTGTTGTGGGTGAGTTTGAGTCAAAACCTTAGTCTAAGTGTTATAGTTTGAACCCTAGCTCTAGGATATCAACGTATTGCTATATTATTATTATTACTTCTTAATTTTAATATTTTGTCAAGTCCCACTAGCACAATTGGTTGAGGATGAGCCTCGTTAGCAAGGCGACCGAGGATCAAACCTCACACGAAGTGGTTGTGCCTTGTGCTAGGGGGAAGAGACATGCTAAAAAATCCAGTCAACATAGGGATGGTGTGCCTAGGCCGAGTGTGATCCCCGTGTGACTTTGACAGATTAAATGGCCTTGGGTCACAGTTCATCAAGCCATAGGTCAATCCTAGAAGATCACAAATAACTTGAAAAACAAAATTAATTAATTTTGATATTTAAATATGTTCACTAATTTGATTTATTGTTCTTTTATTATTTTTATATTATTCAATAATAAAAATCCTCTTTATCTATTAAAATGATCTAAAATAATTAATTAAAAAATACTTTTAAAATATTAAATTAATTTAGTTAAATTTATACTATATAAGTAAATAATAAATTAAAAAACATTTGAGATGATTATTCTTAGTTGCAACATCTTTTCCAAGTTATAAAAGATTATTTTTAAGGATAATCCTATAAAAATAATAAGTATAATCAATACAATTCCTAAACTCATTCCTTTTATTTCTTTCATTACGATGTCACTTGTGGTCACGAGAATAAAACATTTCCAAGTTTAAGTAGGCAATAATTTCACCTTGAATATATGGATTTTTTCTATAAGTTTTTGGAAAAATTATGTTGAAATTTTTAGAAATATAGATTATAACTGTCAAATTTTGAAGGTGGTGAATTTATTTATGCCTTCAAAATCTAGATTGGAACACTTCTAAATTAAGAAATTGCAAAGAAAAATACATTATATTCAAATGAAAAAGTTAGTGAAATTGTTGCCTCGCTATACAACTCCTTTGCAATTGGGGTTGGTTTGGAAACTTGGTAGCCTTTTGGAAATTTGAACTTCAAGGAAATGGGAGCTTGGGAATGAGTTTATAATAAAAAAAACTTTAAATAAAATTTTCATTTTTAGTATCAATAAATCCACTTTTTAATATTATTAAATCAAGGTGGAAAAAAATATTTAATTATTATAAGAACTTACTTTAATACAAAAGATTTTATTATATTTACTCATTACCATAGATTTATCTTAACTCTAGATCCACCAAACCTTGAAAGAGATCAAATCTCTCTAGATGAAAACCTCTTTTTAAGTGGTAAACTTAAGGAAAGGTTGGCACCTGATTCTGATTCTTCTGGACTCTTGGTAAATCTGGAGTTAAGATAGATTCGAAATGTTTTAACAATAAATAAATAAAATATTTTTACTCGTTTTACGATTCACGTTCTCCATATTAAAATATTAC